>JANAVB010037414.1:2122374-2399874 GCA_029216955.1 Iris pallida | reverse complement strand
CCTACAACTGAAGGAGAAAATTCATCACATCATAAGAGAACCTAATATACGTCTACTTTGGAACCAATGTCTTCAACAGGACTATGGCTCAATCAACAAGACCACTAAAGAAGGATAAAAAAAGGCACTACACATGCGCCTTATTAAAACATAAAAGTTGGGTGTGTTTCATCCCCATGAATTGTCAATTGTGTACTCAAATTAGCTGTATTCAATAGTAGGATCAGACTGATTCTACTGATGTTTGCTTATCTCCTTATCGGATTTGGGCAGGATTTAGGGATTACTTAAGTGTAAATGTTTTCAGTACTAAAGTACGTATACAAAAAAAAAATTGATTCACTAAGAAAAATCATACCATAAGTCTGGTTCTTTAACAAAGACTACAAATATGGAGTGAAGCTTGGAAGATATTTTATTTCATCATGTTCTATTCTCTTAGTTCGTGATAACCACTTCTCCATATGCCTCATTATGAAGGATTAAATTATCGAAAAATAAATCCCTGTTGATGAAATATGAAAGAAAATTTGTATCCATTACATTCATATAAAAAATCAACTAGCCTACGGAAAAAGCTTTGTCAAGGTCTCCTACATTCTTTTTTTCTTTTTTTTGTCTCCTACATTCTTGAAATAAGAATGTCTCCTACATTCTTGAAATAAAGGAAATGTATGTAATTCAAATCCAAGGGATGAGGATCCTGGACATATAGAGAGAGACTCTTAAGTTACACAATTCAAAGTGATCAAGCATTTTTGAACCTACTTAACAACTGTGTCATGGAGCATCAAACCTAAATCTAACATGAATCAATCCAAGTCATGTTGGACACATATATAAATGTCTTACTCGCATCTCCAAGCCAAAAAAATCACGAAAATGAACCAGGAATGACTTATATAACTCCTCTGGCGATGGCAAATACCTCTAAAGCTGAGGATCACTGTGCTTCCAATAATTAAAGATGGGGCACAGATGATTGCAGATCACATCACAGACTTAAATAATGAATTGATATCCAACTTCAAATTAAATAAATTATCTGTATATAAAATATGGTACAAGAATATGAATGTATGAAGATGGTATCAGATAAAGTACCAATCTGCCAGATATTTCACGAAGAGCTTCATCCCAACGAGAGGTAGAATCAGCCATCATACTTACGTTGTAGCCCATATCTCGGAAGTATTCAGCTATCGTGATACCTGAAAATATTAATAATGCATACATAAGAGAATGTCACACAAAAGACCAATTAGAAAATAGGAATCAAAAGAAGACATAATTATGCAGACCCTGATGTCAGAGTAAGTGCCGCCACATACTATTTAAAGAATAAATTATTAGAATTTCCACCTTTTTGAACAGCATTAAGACCAAAACCAATACCTGTGCAAATAGATGCCTCCCTAGCAGCCACAGTCATATTTGAGGTAATCACAACAAGTGTGGTCTAGTGTTCTACATGACCTTCAGGCAGTGTCATTGTCGATTGTGGGAAATCCATCAGAACCTGGTAAAAATATGTAAATCAATACCAAAACTAAAATGGCTATTGGTAAAGATGGACAGTGTAAATACAAACCTCTGCCATTTCATTTCCTCTTTTCCCACAATCCACATACACCACAGTGTCAAAATTAGAGTGCTGCATAAAGCAAAGGCAGAAGATATAGTTAATAATCGTATATTAAGAGGATTGTCCAAAGTACCCTAATAAACTGACAATGCTATTTTTGAAAGTGCTTGACTAATAACTGTACTACCACAACCAAAAGCTCCTGGTATAGCACATGTGCCTCCAAGCATGGAGGGAAAAGGGCACTGTGAAAATATTTGCTCACAGTAAACAATTAGGAAGAATATATATTTTTCTCTTAAACACAAAATCTACAAAAAAAAAATTGAATCATGAAGACTGAGACAAGATTATTTTTATTTGTAGTTACTTGTCCAGTGAGGTGCATCAGCAGCAAGTTTTGAGGCAACAGGCCTTGGTGTACTAACATGCCATGTCTGTAGAAAGAAGTCAGGTAAGCTTTGGTATATACCTTCTAGCCAAACAATAGTTTGCAACCTAATTGAATATGATAAATTCAACTGAAAATAAGCTAGTTACAAACCTGAAGCATGGTGAATTCATTTTTGATACCTCGAAACTCCAGCTCAAGCACCGTGTCCTGCAAACATGCATGATCATAATTGATACACTAAGGAACCTGAAAATGTTGATAGCACAATCAAATAAAATGACATATGGATAGTAGTTCACATACCTCATGCTGTATTGACCAAGTGGGACAACATAAGTAACTTTTCTCATGGAACCAGGAGGAAGGGCAACAAGGTGTTACATCAAAGTGTTCTCAAAGATGGTATAGAATTTGGAGCAATTTATACATGAGGAATTTAATAATATCCGACATAAGAAAATATAAGACTCGTCTAATCAATTTTTAGATGAGGAAAAAATAAAAAAATAATGTAAAAACTGGTAGATGCCGTCAAACTCACAACATATAAATCTACACCAGTTAGAAGATCTCCAACACCCATGACAAGTGAAAAAGATGATCAAACCATGAACTTGATACGAATGTCAGTAGACGTGCCGACAATATAACTCACTGAGTTTAATCTATTTACCTAACTTATTTTGTTCAAATTCCCATAATATATCTTTGTCAAGGGCCAAACAGAGACGTCACGGAGAATGTTGACATCAACAGAAAGGGGAAGCTCTCTTCAACATCAAAGTTGAACTTCCATAAGCTGCCTTTTAAATTGACCAAAAAAATTAAGCTTGTTAATTGACTACAATATTCAGTCTCTAATAAAGAAATATCCAAATGCTTTTAAGACACTACAGAAGTAAGGGAAGCTCTCTTCAGCGTCAAAGCTTTGGCTATTCTTCACCATCAGGAATTAGTTTAAGAAGCTTATATTTTTGTTGAAATACTTTGAAATATGTGTGTGTGTGTGTGTGTATATAATATCAAAGTAGTAAGCATGTATGGCCTTTTATTCTATCGCTTCCTTCTCCGCAAGTCCTTATGGTATCAGACCAATTAAAAAAGAATTGCCATGTGTCTAGAATAAAATAAAGGTAAGCAAAAGTTGGTCAGCCGCACCATGCATCACCATATTAATAGCTAAGCAAAGGAAAGCCCAATTAGTATGAACAATAGCACATCAGAATCGGAAGGTTATCTTGTATTCTGTATGTGGATATATTCTCATTATCTGGTCCGTATGCACAAAGTGGAAATTTAATAGCGATTTTCAACACATGTCACTGTGGGGGTGAGATCACACTTATACACATGGATAGCCGACCGGATAGCATGTCATATTAATCAATCCGTTCTCATGATTGCAGTAGACTTCCCTATCCACTCAACCCTTTGATCCGTTGCCATCAATCTATTCCTCCTCCCCTAACTTAGCACTGGTAAGATATCAGAGTAGCAGCCAGGGCCTTCCTTCCCATTGACTGAAGGCACTAATCCAATCCAAGATGAGAAGGCGCCCAAGGCGAAAAAAGTGAGATAACCGTTAGGAACCGAGATGAAATCAATGGAACCGAGAAGAATCAAGAGTCCAACCATTCTAGAGAAGAATCAAGTTATTCAGAACATTATGTGAACATGTGGTGTCTTAGGACATGTATCAAACACTTCACGGACACACATAGGACACTCCAAAATAACATTTATGATGTGTCTAAGAGTATATGTGCATCACCAAAAGATATTCAATCATATATCACATATTTATAGTGTCAATTGGCCTCCAATTCTAAGAAAATCTGCTAAAATACACCTAAATTTATGTTGTTGTAACCAATTTCTTTTCTCAAATAATTCACTAAATCATGATAAACATAGCTTTGTTTTCAATCCTCAACATTACAAACTAAAAGAAGAATAGAGACTCACCTTTACCGTGATGAGATCCAGGATGATGGGAGAAGAAGCAACGGTGATGAATTTCCGAGGATCGTGGGAGAAAAAGAAGAATAGAGACTCACCTCGATGGCGATGAGATTCCGGATTGTGGGAGAAGAAGCAATGGTGATGAATTTTCAAGATGTGGAAAAGCTTTCTTGCTGCGATTGTTGGAGAAGAACCAACGGCGACAAGGTCTGGAGACTGGAGGATGTTGGCTCTCTTACCCTAAAAATAAAATGTTTTTTGTATGTTTTTTTAATGTTTACTTTATACAATTTTGGCCTAATTGTTTGAGGAATAGTATCTCAAACTTAGACCACGAAATTAGTTTCTTCCTGACTAAAAAAAATTAGTTTCTTCCTGACTAAAAGCTTCTGATTGGTAGGATTTTTTTTATGTGAGATACGTTGCCACCAAAAGTAATAGTCGCCTAAAAATATTTATTATTATCTACATGGTGTAAAAATTAGTGTTCTTTTTTTTACTTTAGACGAGAAATATTTTAGTAATGGTCTTAGATTTTTCTTGCGACTAACTTTTTGGTCGACCTAAACTAACTAATAGTCCCTAGAGAGTTCACAATTTTGTTTGTCAATTTGGAGGACTTAAGGCGACAAATGCATTATTTAGTAGCTAAAGGTCAATTTGGACGAGTAATTTTTTTTTGTCATTCCAGATTTTGTGGCCTAAAGCCTTTATCCTTGTAGTGATCACACATATAGAAATACCCATATATGCTACTCTACCATTCTCACATCACATTAGATTAGGTATATACTTATAGACATACATACACACATATATATGGATTATATATACATAGAGAGGGGGAAAACCATTTGAGAATGTGTGTGTGTCTAAAGGAAAAAAATATGTGTGTGTATGTGAGTCCTAAAACAGTGAAGGCAATATGAACAGTGAGCATACAATGTATCCTGGAAATCAGAAATCAGTGTGTGTTATACAGGAACAGGATATGTGAACCTGTGTGCAGTGTTCCAGTAAGGGAAAATCAGAACAGTGTGTGTGTGTCAATGTCAACATACAATGTGTGTATAAGTTATAAAATGTGTGTGTGTCTAGAGAAATCCTAAAGACAGGAATATATGTGTGCAGGAAAATGTGATAGTGTGTAGGAATATTTGTGTGTCAAAAGAAGGAACCTGTGTGTGAGTGTCAATATGTTCATGAGTTCTCAGATTTCCTTGTGTGTATTCTCAGGTGACAGAGAACCAATCCCTATGTCTCAGATATGGGAAAATGACCGGAATGTGTTCTCAGTTAGTTTGCAAACAGTGGTAATTCGATTTGCAAATAATGTGTTATGTCAAAACCATTTCAGTTCTCAAACCCAACAGTACACCATGAATTCTCAGTAAACATTCAATATTAGAATCCTATTCAAAACTAAAAACCGAGAATGAACTCAGTGTTCTCAGGAAATGTTAACAGTTTATAAAAAAAATTCGAAGAACCTTATATAGCAATGGTTCTCATTCAATCCCAATTAATTTCCCCACATGAACCCAACATCCCAAGACATAAACTCTAATATAACATGAATAAAATATGTGTAAGTTATCATTGAAACTGGAATTGAACATTCGAATAGGGTGATGTACTGAAACTGCATTGTATCAGGAATACTAGAATTCCAATTCATGACTCAACCATCCCATGTAAATTCGATTATGTTAATCAACCAAAAACTGAGAATTTCATCCTAATCATGATATCTAATATGTACAGCAATAACCATAGCTAAAAACATAGTATAAACATTTAAAATAAATAGAAAAACGAGAACAGTGCTTACACTGATACATGAAGTATCAGTCGGTTTGGGAATTTCCCAATCCGCATTCGATTAACAATAAAATGATGAAATGCAGGTAGGTAATTAATAGTGGATATTAGCATGTGTCACACAAACAAACTGGTTTCCAAAATCAGGACACAACGTGTCCAAACACAACTCACAACTCACGCACGCGATAGACACAAATCGTGCGACCAGTGCACGTGTCCAAACACACCCGACACGCATCCGTTGGACACAAAACTTTGGGGGTATCATGACAGACACTGCCCCTTACTTCGTGTCCAAGCACACGTGTCCACGTGCCCTGTGCACTGAACACGAGACCCCGAGCAGCAGGGCATCACGGTTCACGTGCGCGGGTATGTGCACGAGTGCGACACGACACCAATACGAGACAAGACACGCTCAGACACCTAGAATCCTTTAGGCGACACTAAAACCTAAATTCCTATTCAAAAAATTTCCTAAAAATAAATCGAAATCCCCTTTGGGGCATTTCATCAAACACCTTCACTAGTGGGCTAATACGTGTCCATTTAGGACACAAAATTGACACTAAATTCCACAAATTTCTTGGGTTAGCTAGGGGACACTTAGATCTAGGTCAATATGCAATAATAACAGTAATTTCAATAAGATTTGGAGGAATTACCTATAGGTGTCAAAAACCAAAGAAAGCTCCAAAGAGGGAGTGTCTTCTAGCTCCCCAAATTCACCAAATTGCTAACAAACTAAGAATAAAATATACAAACAACATGAATAACTAAATTATAACCTATTACAATTTGTTTGAGGGAAAAAGGAATTAAATAGGATTTTCTATGAATTTCTAAAGATGGAGCATACCTCTCTTTCCAAATGAACTTTCCTAAAGAGGCTAGCCGTAAAGGAAGAGAGTATTTATAGAGTGGGATTCCCAATGTGGGTGGCCGGCCATAGAATTAGGGTTAGGGTTAGCTAATGGGTTGGGCTTGGGCCTCTATGGGCTAAGTTGCTAATTAATGGGTTCAAACCATAAGTCATGACTTATGACTTATCTATTCTATGGTTAACTTGAGTCTAATGACTAACCATGGGTTAAATCTAGTCTAACTAGGGGTACATGACCTAACCAAGACCAAACACAACTAGGGTTAGCTTCTAGGTTAGTCTACCAAAGTCAATGCTAGTCAAAGTCAACCTAGTCAACAATCATTCAAATAATTCCAAAATAAATCCTAAAAATTCCCATAAATTCAAATAAATTATAATAAATTCAAATAACCCCAAAAATGACAAAAATACCCTCAAACTAGAAATATGGTGGCGACAAATCTACCCTCCTTAAAAGAATTTCGTTCTCGAAATTGAAAGGCGAAACGTAACTGATGAGAAGGATAGAAAGTATACCTCATGGTCCAAAAAGATAAGGGTATCGCTCGCGCATCTCATCTTCCCGCTCCCAGGTAGACTCTCCTAGAGAATGATGCCTTCATGCGACGGGAACCAAAGGTATCACCTGGTTCCTCAGAACCTTCTTCCGTCGATCCAATATCTCCCCTGGCTGCTCTGGATAGCTGAGAGAAGGTCAAACCTCAATCTCCGAATGATCAAGCACATGGCTAGGGTCAGCCACGTACCGTCTCAACTGTGATACATGGAATACGTTGTGGACTTCCACTAGTGCAGGTGGCAAATCTAGCCTGTATGCCATGTCACCGACTCTCCCGCTGTTAACGAAAGGGCCGATGAAGCGCAGGCTAAGGTTCCCGCCTCCACCAAAACGTATCGTACCATGAGTCGGAGATATCTTCAAAAAAACTTGGTCTCCAACCTAATCACAAGCAAGGTCTCAATTTAATTATGATAAATAAACATGATCAATCAAAACACAAACAATCAAACCTAAATCTAATCCTACTCTAATCTGTACCTCAAACTCCAAGGGCCTCCGGTGGCTATCGGCCCAGTGTCGATGTCTGTCCTGCACCACGCGAAGTCTGTCCCTGATGAGCTTTACATTCTTGGCTGCGTCAACAACCATCTCTGGCCCCAGTAAAGCTCGCTCACCAACATCATCCCAAGATAAAGGTATTCGACACCTATGCCCGTACAAAGCCTCGAAAGGTGACATCTTAATGCTGGCCTAGAAACTGTTGTTGTAAGCAAACTCCACCAAATGTAGATGATCCTCCCAGGAACCTCTAAAGTCTAAGACGTACGTCCCCAGCATATCCTCAAGTGTCTGAATAGTCCTCTCTGACTGTCCGTCCGTCTGGGGGTGGTATGCAGTACTAAACTTGAGCTGAGTTCCCAAACTAGTCTGCAGACTCCTCCAGAAATGAAAAGTAAAGCGACTATCCCGATCCGAGATGATGCTGACCGGAACCCCATGAATTCTGACTATCTGCCGCATATACATCTCTGCAAGCCTCTTTGTAGACGTACCCACCTTGAATGGCAAGAAGTAGGCCGATTTGGTCAACCTGTCAACGATGACCCAAATCGCGTCTTTCTCTCCTGGTGTACGCGACAAACCAGATACGAAATCCATAGTAATATGCTCCCACTTCCACTCGGGAATGGGCAACGACTTTAATAATCCACCGGGCCTCTGCCTCTCTGTCTTGACCTGCTGATAGACCAAGCACCTAGCTACGAAGCGAGCCACCTCCCGCTTCATCCTGTACCACTAAACATGCTCCCTCAGATCTCGATACATCTTGTTGGCACCCAGGTGTATAGTGTACTGAGATCTGTGGACCTCCTGCAACACCTGCTCCCTGAGCTCTCCGTTGGGCACACATAACCTGGAACCGTGCCTCAAGGTACCATTCTCTGCAAGAGAAAACTCGCCATCCACCAATCCTGCACAAACCTGCTCTCGAAGACACCGTAGAGCAACGTCCTCAAACTGTGTTGCCTTGATCCTCTCCATCAAGTCTGACTGAATCTGCATGCCCCACATCTGCATCTGTACTCCGGGCACGATCACCTCAATCCCAAGGCTCTCCAAGTCTGCAAGCAAATGATGATCCATGGTCAAACATATGGCTGTCGGATACCTACTCAAGGCATCGGCAATCACGTTGGCCTTTCCTGGGTGATACTGAAGTGATATGTCAAAGTCCTTCATCAACTCTAGCCATCTGTGCTGCCTCATGTTCAGCTCCTTCTGAGTGAACACATACTTTAAGCTCTTATGATCTGTAAAACTTTTTACCCTCTCCCCATACAGATAGTGCTTCTACAACTTCAGAGCAAATATCACTGCTACCAGCTCCAGGTCGTGGGTAGGGTAGTTCTTCTCATGGGGACGTAATTGCCTGGAAGCATAGGCAATCACCTTCCCATGCTGCTGCAAGACACTACCCAGCCCCTTCCCTGAAGCACCACTATAAATAGTGAATCCCCCTGATCATGAAGGCAATGTCAGAATCGGAGCTGTCGTAAGCTACTTCTTCAACTTATCAAAAGCTGTCTGACACTCCTCCGACCAAACATACTCAGCATCCTTCCAGGTCAACCGAGTCAATGGCTCTGCAACCCGGGAGAAATCCTGCACAAATCTCATATAATATCATGTCAGCCCCAGGAAACTCCTGATCTCTGCCACTGAAGTCGGCGCTGCCCATGCCTCCATTGCTACGATCTTCTTGGGGTCAACTGAGATACCATCTCCAGTCACCACATGCCCCAAAAAGTCAAACCGGTCCAAGAAGAACTCACACTTGGAGAGCTTTCCATAAAGCTGCTCCCTCCTGAGAGTCTCCAGCACTATCCTCAAGTGCTCCTCCTCGGTCTTGGAATATACCAAGATGTCGTCAATGAATACCACCACGAACTGATCCAGGTACTGATGGAACACCTTGTTCATTAGGTTCATAAACACTGCTAGTGCATTGGTTAGCCCAAACGGCATAACCAAAAACTCAAACTGCCCGTACCGCATCCTGAAAGCGGTCTTGGGAATATCCTCCCCCTTCACCTTCACCTGGTGATATCCTGACCTCAGATCAATCTTGGAAAATACTCGGGCTCCGCTCAACTGGTCAAAAAGATCATCGATCCGCGGCAGTGGGTATCTATTCTTGATCGTGAGGTTGTTGAGTGCCCTGTAGTCAATACACATCCGTACTGACCCATCCTTCTTCGGCATAAATAATACTGGTGCACCCCAAGGCGACAAACTCGAACGGATGAAGCCCTTGTCCTGCAGCTCATCCACCTGCTTCTTTAGCTCCACCAACTCACTGTTGTTCACTCGATAGACGTGCTGGAAGATGGGTTCCGCTCCTGGAACCAAGTCTATCGAGAACTCAATGTCTCTGTCTGGTGGCAATCCAGGCAACTCCTCTGGAAAAACATCCATGTACTCTGCTATCAAGGGATGTGGAATCGTCTACTCCTCAACCGAGACTCTGCAGAAAACTCTGTTGCTCTGCTCCGCCTGACGTCTGGAGTACGCGAACCCTGGCTCCCACAGCACTCTGAAGAGAACTCTATCCCCTTTGCAATTAATGCTGGCGTGGTGCCTGCTCAACCAATCCATACCGAGTTTTATATCATAGTTCGGCAATGGCATTACGAGCAGGCTCACCTCCAACTCACGGCCTCCCAAAACAACACTCCGACCCTTACAAACATCACTCACGAGGATAATGTCACCCCCGGTCGTGATCATGTAAGTCCTAGGCAACAATTCAGCTATGATATCGTATCTAATCGTAAATGATACTGATATGAAACTATGGAAAGCACCAAAATCGAATAATACAAAAGCTGGTCTGAAGTCGAGAAGAACCGAACCTGCGATCAGCTCTCCTATCGCCTCTACATCCTCAGCCGCCATGGCGAAAGCTCGTCCCTGCTGTCCTCCTCTCGCCTGCTGCTGGTGCTGGACGAACCTCTGTTGCTGTGTCGGCAGGGCTGGTCCCCTCTGCTGGCCTGCTGGAGCTCTGGCTCCTCCTTTCTGAGCTGCTCATGCTACGAGACACTCCCTCATCTGATGGTCTCCTGAACCACATACCAGACACTTGCCCAGTCTCTTCCTACACTCGTTCCACCTGTGCCCTGGCTTCTTGCAATAAGCACAGGTGGTGGCCTGCTGCCTCGGTGCCTGCTGCTGCAACCTTTGCTGCTAATGCTGTACTGGCTGATGCCTCGGCTGCTGGAACTGCTGCGGCTGGAACCTCTACTGCTGGTGGTGCTGCAGGTGCTGCTGCTGAATGTGCGGCCTCTTGGCCGGTCCTCCGCTACTGCTGCCTCCCTGGAAGTCTTGTCCCCTCTTGAGCCTAAGCTCAAGATCATCCTCTGCAGCTAACGTGTCCACTAGGATCTCCTCAAAGGTAACACTGCGGGCATTCTTGGTGTAGGACTTGACCTCCTTTACCAAGCCCTTCCGGAACCTCCGGGCCTTCGTCTCCTCCGACAAGCCCACTATAAATCTGCTCAGGCGGCAGAACTCTCCTGCGTACTCCTCCACAGACTGGCTCTCCTGAACTAGGGCCTCGAACTGAGTCTCGAGGGCTTCCAGCGCTGCATCCGGGAAGAACTTCTCCTTGAACAGCTTCTTTAATGCTGTCCAAGTCTGTCCTACAGTACCAACCCTCGGGTCGGTCTGGTACCATGTATGGGCCAGATCCTGCATCATGTTGGCCGCTGCCTCAATCTGGAGCCTCGTCGGGATCTCAGCCAACCTGAATATCTCCTCCATGTGCTCAATCCACTCGTCGGCATACAAGATCCCCTCTGTCCCTCGAAAGTCCCTCGGGTGCATCTTCTGAAAATCTTGGATGCCCTTCTCCTGCGACTGGTGCGACTGCGGGGCTGCCGCTGGCTGAGCTACAACTCTCTCTACCGCAGTAATGGCCAGTTCAATGCCTCGTGTGAGCTCTGCTGTGTGCCTCTGCTGCTGGGTCTGCTGACCCTCCATGTACTGCCGGAAGAAGGCTAACAGCTGAACGGAGTCAACTGTCCCCGCAGGTAGCTGCTGCTGCTGAAGCACATCCGGAATCACCGGACTAGGCCCATGCCTTACAGGTGGAGGGGCTCCTCCGAAAGCAGCTGAAATGCCTACCCCAGTTGGCATGACTGGGGCTGCGGTACCAGGGGCTGGCTACTGAGTATGAGAGGAGCTAGACCTCTCATCGGTATTCCCTTGGCCCTGGCGATGTGATCTCGTCTCAACCATCCTGGAGACACAGATCAAAAAGAAACAATTGCTGAGAATGAGTCAAAATATCAAAGGAGGACAGCTTAAATTCAAAGGAAGACAATAAGCAGCAAAATTTAGATATACGAAATCTGATATAGAGTTTTCCTAATGTGACTGAGTACCTTCAAAAATTTCCTAATTCTACTGCAGGCTGCAGTGATATTCTAGTTCGAATACCACTACATTTCGAATCTAGACTTGCATGGGCCACCACTAAAAAATGTGTCGCGACCCGCACCCTAGAGTAAGGGCACGAGACGTGGGTACGTCCAGCCTACGCCGCAGTGTCGGCGGAAGAATGTTGTCCTAGGTCATAACATCTAACAATGTAATACTAAACAGTTTATACTCCCCGAATGGGGTGACATAGCAAAAAGTAAACTCAATCACAACTAAGAAAGAATAAGTACGATATGATATAAATCTCAAATGAAATACATAAGATCAGAAGAGTCTAAGTGTCTAAGATAACAACTCAGCAAACACCCATAAATATAAGTCTCAACTACTGAATATGAAAGAATATATACAATCTAGGTCCCAAATGACAGTAATAGTAAAACCTAGACTAGGGAGCATCAGTCTCTATAGCTAATGGATCCGGCTAGAAATCCAGATCAATGGTGTCATCTAGAGCTGTCCCGTAGTAGGTATCCATACAGGCCTCCTCCTCATCCTCTGTAATATTTTCAACAGGTCCAGTCAGGACAGGAGCGAGCGCAATACATCTCAACAGTTCATAGCAGATTAGAAAATATAATCATACAGTAAAGTAAGATACAAGAACTGAAAGAAAGTACAGGATGTAAACAGAAAAAGCTGTAATGGAAATATATACTGTAAATAGAGAACTATCAGTGGCTAGTGAGTCAGAGTACAATATAAACATGTGAATGGTATAGGAGATTCTGATGAGACACTACGGAGGTGATCAGGTGAGATACTACTTGGATATTATTCACATGTCTACTTCTACTCCCCCGTACACCCAATCAATACACAAGGATCCAGCCAGGTTATGTTATGATTCCATGTAAAGGCCCACAAGGGGTGATACATGGAAGGCCCAAAAATGGGTGATTCTAGGGATGTCCATAAATGGGTGATTCAAGAAAGACTCTGTGATCATGAGAGTACATGTCACAAGTGATCAATGAACCGTGAAGCATAGTAATACACCATGTAAGTGAAACGCACAGAACATGTAGTATCCGATGCTCCCTGAGGGGATAACATCTCAAGAAGGGATCCATATGGTACTAATTCGTGTGACCAATGTGACAGTATCAAGTAAAGTAATTTAAAACAGAAAAATAATTCTAAACAGAATATGAAATGATCAGAGAATGTACTCGCCTGCTATCTGAGTGTCCGGATGAAAAGTACTGTCCGAGGAGTGGTGTTTGGCTCCTATTTAGAACGACATAAGTCACAACAAGTCTAAAATGATAACAAGATGCAATTTAATGCATTCTACATGAATCTAGTTCAATCTAGACTAAAGTCAACTCTTGGTCAACTCTGGTCAACCCTAGAAGTCTAACTAGGTCAACTATGGTCAAACTAGGTCTAACAAGTCTAAACTAGTCTAACTAGTCTATTCTAGGCCTAATCAAGACTAAACAAGCCTAACTAAGCTTCCACTAGTCTAACAGACACACCATAGGCCAATACCACGTATATAAATATTTCACTATTCACACATATGAATATATATATATATATATATATATATATATATATATATATATATATATATATATATATACAATAGGAATATGCCTAGCACATTAGCTATCACACATATAGAAATACCCATATATGTTACTCTACCATTCTCACATCACATTAGATTAGGTATATACTTATAGACATACATACACACATATATATGGATTATATATACATAGAAAGGGGAAAAACCATATGAGAATGTGTGTGTGTCTAAAGGGAAAAAATATGTGTGTGTATGTGAGTCCTAAAATAGTGAAGGCAATAAGAACAGTGAGCATACAATGTATCCTAGAAATCAGAAATCAGTGTGTGTTATACAGAAACAGGATATGTGAACCTGTGTGCAGTGTTCCAGTGAGGGAAAATCAGAACAGTGTGTGTGTGTCAATGTCAAACATACAATGTGTGTATAAGTTATAAAAGGTGTGTGTGTCTAGAGAAATCCTAAAGACAAGAATATATGTGTGCAGGAAAATGTGATTGTGTGTAGGAATATTTGTGTGTCAAGAGAAAGAACCTGTGTGTGAGTGTCTATATGTTCATGAGTTTCCAGATTTCCTTGTGTGTATTCTCAGGTGACAGTGAACCAATCCCTTGTAGAAGCATGGAAAATATCAAAATGATGATCTATGCGGCTCGGAACAGGAGAACCCCATGCGGCTCATACAGGAGCAGCCCCATGCGGTTCAGAGAGACTCTTAGTCTCATGCGGCTCGGGGCAGGAGAGTCCATGCGGCTTATATAGGGACAGTCTTATGCGGTTCAAAGAGCCCCCTAGCCGCATGCGGTTCAGAAGTACATACGGCTCACATTCGACCAACAGAGATATGCGGCTCGATCAACGCCACGTGTCTCCATGGGACCCCTTCACACAGTTGGCCATCGAGCAATGGCCCTATTTAATGCTCTGCCATGATTTGACAGCTGACGCTCTGACATGAAGTGTCATAATGGCCCTGTCATAATGATAGACTCTTTGGGAATAGGAGAAAATATCTGACACGATTCGAGATTGACACGTGGCTACCCCCCTGCGGCTCCAGTGAAGAACAGCTTCATGCGGCTGGCAAGAATCGTCTTCCTGCGGCTCACCAAGAAGCCATCCCATGCGGCTCACAAGTACTACACTTATGCGACTCATAGAGAAACCATCCCATGCGGCTCGCAAATACTATACCTATGCGGCTCACTGAGACGCTGTCTCATGCGGTTTATGGATATCATGCGGCTCTGGCAGAGTCCATCAATAAGACACGTGGCAGAGATTCAATTGCCCCCATGACTTGACAGCTGGTAGCAAGGATGATTATGAGATGCAAATTAATCAGAGATTTACCAGATCCCAATGACCATATTTAACATTATCCTCATAATTAATGAGATCAGGTCATATCATTCATGATCAAGCCAATGGGACAGGTGGAGAGATATCCAAACATGACATAACCAATCATGAAAATTTAAAGCAATCAGTATTAATCATTCACAGGATTCAATACTATCCCCATTTATGGCCTAGATCCTTCGCGCCCTAAGCTAAGGGTCCAGATTAATTATACATCAGGTCGCCGCCACTTTGCGAATGGGTAATCATCCAAACCCTAATGATGCCCCCACTATTATAAATAGCAAGGTGCCATTCCCTTGAAAACATATACGCTATCAGAGAGAAAAATACACAGAGAGAGAGAGAAAAGCCAGAAGAGCAATACGAGGAGAGCAAGAAGAGCATTTCTTTGTCAACGCCAACCATCTCGTCACAGGAGCCAAGGCTGCATACCGATCGTCCAAGGAGTAAGACAGGGCTGCCGTCGCCTTCCCGAGTCTCTATCGTCACCCCCCAGAATCTAAAATAAACAATTGTACTTAGATTGCTGTACCTAGATTTTCGTCCCTAGGCTTTCTTTGTACAAGCGAGTTTGTAACGTGAAGTAAAAGTCCGGTCCTCCAAAAATTGTTCTATTCTTTTATATTTCATGGCAAACACGATGGCGACTCTGCTGGGGACTAACTTCTCCACGGCTGAGGAGTTGGTGACGCAATCGGATGCAGCCAAGCTTGGCTCCACGCAACAGAAGATGGTCGCCCGGTTCGACCAACAGGCATTCGAAGAAATGCTCTCCGACAAGAGCGCTGGCCCGGTCCAGAAGCGAGCCCGCACAAAGAAGGCCCGCAAGGAGTGGAGACCCCAATCCTTTGTTCCTACTGAAGATCTTGTAGAAATACCCTCTGTTGCTCACGACGGCGAGAAAGACTCTCTTGCGGCCCCACTTCAGACCATAGACAACTCTGCTGTCCCCAAGTCCGGCAGAAGAAAATACTATGATGCTGGACTTACAGGGACAAAGAGGAACTCTATGAGATCCGAGCCGCATAAGGGTATTAGCCGCAAGAAGAAAGCTCATGCGGCTACATCCGCCAGCCGCATGAAAAAAACTCATGCGGCCACATCTGTCAGCCGTATAGCTTATGCGGCTACAGTTGCCAACCACATGGATGAAACACATGCGGCTAAGAAAGTCAATCGCTTGCAGAAAACCCATGCGGCCACAATTGCCTACCGCATGCGGCCAGCCTGTACGGTCGTGACTCCTAGCCGCATAAAAACAACTCATCCAACGGCAGAAGACAACCGCATACAGACAGCCTGCACGGCACCCAATTCTAGCCGCATAGCGACCGTTCCACGCTTCTCTCGATCAGTCTTCGACCGTCTCTCATGCGGTCCTGACTTTGATGGTTCTCTGGATGATAAGCCAGACTCTGTGGCGTTCAACTTGGACTCCTCCTATTACGTACCCGCAAGTGCTAAAAGGAGAAAGTCTAAGGCAGCGCGGGCTCACCAAGCCCAGGCAGCTGTCCCAACCTCTAACTATCGGGGTGTCACGTTGATTATCACACGGGCCTCTGATGGGAAGTTATATAGAACCGCTCGAGTCCAGCCCCCGGCGACAAAAGGACAAAGTGGTTCCTCTGACCTACGTGAGGCGATCCTCCACAAGCGTAAGAAAAGAGAAGGAGCCTCGGCGTGCAAAGAGTCCTCGCTTGGACATCACTGCACCCAAATCATCGTCAACTGCTGTTGCAACAACGCGGCAGCAATGGAAGACCGGCCGTCCGTCTTCCAAAGACTACAACATCGGAGCTCAGAAGACGAGGCACCTCCTGTTGTCTCCTGCAATTCCACTCAAAAAATCCCTGCCGAGGGGAGAGGAAAGAAGACAAGCATCTCCAGCCCCAAGATATCAACCACTGCAGCTAAGAAACCGTCGTCTAAACGGCTGTCCTCCACCGGAATATTCCAACACACCCTTTCAAAGACAAAATCTGCTGCAATAGGAAATTCATCATCCACATCGCTGGGGGTCGTGGGAACTGGGGGTAGCACTCCTCCGAACATACACAATAATCCGATGTTTCAAGGAGGCGAGCCCGGGCAGACGCTGATGTCCCCGAGGACATCCATGGCTCTCAAGACGAAGCAAGCTCCGAGGCTGGGGATACAGTCCCCTCCGAGTCCGAGCCCGAAGAGAACATTTCCATCTACCCCGATGACTTCTCGGTGCATGGATACGACTCGGAGGGCACATCCTCTACCGTTCCTTCCATCACTCCTCATGTAAAGACGGTGTTCATGACGGACAGCAACCAAGGTGGTTCCAGTGATCGCTAATGCATCGACACTTTAGAGGCTATACTGCAGGCCTTGGTCAAGTCTGTAGATGAAATCAAAGCCGCTCTTCCAACTCTCCAAGGAGGAACGCCTGGCCAAACAAGCACGGGTCCCGCGGTCAATGCGGACTCGAACTCAGCAGCACCAAACCCGGGCAATAATCCTCCCGAAATAACAGCCCCTACCGCTATAGATGAGGCCCGAGAAGTAAGAAGAGAGGTCCAGGAGCTTCGAGCCATGTTCCATGCCCGAGAAAACACTCAAGACCTCAGAATGCGGCAACCATACCCTGCCGAATGGATGGATGTTCCATTCCCACCAAAATATAAGCCGTTCAATATCAACCCGTATGATGGCAAGACCTCAGCAAGTCGGTACATCACTTACTTCGAGGTCACCACCGACCATCTGCCCCATGATGATGCTATCCTCACGCGATTATTCATTGGGGCATTGGAAGGAGTCGCTTTCGATTGGTATCGCAATCTGTCAAACAACTGCATCCACTCCTTCGCCGGCTTCAAGCGCCTGTTCTTGGAGAGATTCTACGAAGTAGGACAGGACGTCACCATGTCCACCCTTATGGACGTCGTCCAAGGGGAGAAGGAGTTGACAAGGAACTATATTGAGCGGTTACGCCAAACCGTCATGAAACTGCCCTCCAGAAATCCAGATTCCTCTTTGATTGAAATTTGCCAAAAGAGACTGCTTCCAACGATCAGTCTCTGGATGGGCGAAAGTCAATTCAAAGATTGGAAGACGTTCATCATCGGCGCCACAAGCGCCGAAGAACGACTGAAGAAGGCTCGCCAACTGGGATTGCATATCTCGGAAGGAGAAAACAAGGGCAAGCGTTCCAACAACGATAATGGGGGTAGCCCCTCCAACAATCGGGACAGCAAGAAAAAGCAGGCTATGGTGGCCGATACAGCACAAAAACCTGAGCCGAAGCCCGCAGACAAACAATAGCCGCAAATCACCTACTCCTTCGAAGACAGTCACGTCAAGCCCATCTTGGACATGCTCATACAAGGGAACAGAATTCAGCTTCCTCCACCAAGACGGGAACCGCGGCCGGCAGAGATGGAGAATCCAAAGTACTGCCATTATCATCGATATGTTCATCATGCTACACACGATTGCTACCAGCTGAAATGGTACATCCAGAACCTCATCGATTCGAATGCTCTGGCCATCGATTTCGAAGAGGTAACCGTGGCGGCCAATATGGTGTCCGTACAATTCGGCAGCTTCCCGCCGACGGAGACTCAAGACGGGGTGGTCCCCGTCCCTCTAGCGACAATGGAGATTACCAATCTTCCACCTTCCCGAGATCAGGCAGTCGGTCTAGTGCCCCTCACCACATCACGAAGGAAGGTCATATGGATCCATCCAGACTTGGTGTCAGAAGTGACTCGGCCCACACCATCTACCACCGACAAAAAAAAGTGGAAAAGTCAGGACCTGCCGCACTATCTCGGCAGACAACGAGGAAGCTACAGCCGTCGTCACGCGGTCTGGAGCGCAATCCCAACCTGTGGTTGACAATCCAGCCGAAAATCATCAACCCACTACAACTGATGCTCCGGGACTGGCTCAGCCTTCGACGACCGACAAGCCTAGGCCGAGGGAGACTCGCTTCGACAAATCCCTCCGAAAAGAGGCAGCCTAAGGGTTAGAGAGGCCCTACAACTTTGACATCTTAGCACAATTGGCTAACACACCGGCCAAGTTGTCGCTGTACGAACTCCTAAGGCTCTCAAAGGACGTTCGTATTGCATTAAGCGAAGCACTCCAAAATGCCGATGTCTATCTGGCTCAATCCAACCTCACCGGGGAGGACTCACCCGTATATTTCCAGGACCGTGCCTGTACGGGAGCAATGCCCAACATCGTCTTCACTCCACAGGACATGCTCATCAAAACCAACCTGCACGATCGCCCGCTATACTATACTGGATACATCGGCGACGTAAAGGTGGATCGGATGCACATTGATCCTGGCTCCTCTAGAAGCATCATTCCGAAGGGTCTGCTACATCATCTCCGCATCCCAATGCATCGTCTGACGCCTACAAGCACCGCCATCAGCAGTTTTAATTCGGGCAGGAGCTACCCTATTGGAAAGATTCGTCTGAAGTGTCAAATTGGCGACCTCCAATCCGAAGTCACCTGCTACGTCATAGATGCAGACACTTCTTATAACATCCTGTTAGGGCACCCATGGATACACGATTACATGATCGTACCTTCTATACTACACCAGTGCTTCAAATATGTCGACAAACATGGCTTCGTGAAGACAGAATTTGCTGATATCGATCCCTTCAAAGGGGTCGAATCCTACTACTCAGACTTCTGCCTATACAAAAAGTCGAAGAGGCACCTTGATGAAGGAGACGTACAAGCTCATACCGAGATAGCTACGGGATTAGAAGGACCTCTGACGATCCATCTCCAAGATCGCAAACCGGGCAAGTCCGCACCCCTTACTGCCACTCTACGGAAGGACGCGATCAGCCTCTCCGCGCAAGAGGAGCAGATGACAATCCGGCTGCCAAGGTCCGGCCAAGTGTCGAGACCCACAACGGGGCCACTAACAATCAGACTGCCGAGAGTCGGTCAACCCCAAACGGAGAAGTTCAATCCCTCCGATAGGCCACTGACGATACGCCTTCCCAAGAAAGGTCGTCACCCCGATGCAAGGTCTGACACTTCTTGCGAACCAGCCACTCCTCGCTCCACAACAAGTGCCAAACTGGGGGTCGCTAGTCTGCCGACAACTCCACGCTCTGCTCCATCAACTGAACCACTGACAATCTAGCTTCCCAGGTCGTCCTCTCAGTCATCATTTACACAGGGGGTAGCCGAAGAGGAACCGGAGCTAGCCAAGTATGCGGCTGCCCACACTGATGTCCCCTCCGCTGATGATGTAATCCTCCTAGAAAAGATACATTACTTCATCAATAAAGAGTTATCTTTGAACTACACCGAGCTCAATAAGCTATGTACAATGTATGCTATGAAACACGGTATAGGCACTCACCTACACACACAAGTGAGAAATGTGTACACCGCGATCTAGCTTACTCCAGTAGAAGATGCTTACCGAATAATCGAGGGAGGGGATCATCCGATCATCTTCGGTCGGACGAACAACCCGCATCCCCTCACCATAGAGGAAGTCGACCTCGGGTCAGATGCCGGAAGACTGCCTTTGTATCTCTATAGCCCCCAATCCAAATATCTCATGCAGAAATAGGGGTATGATCTGGAGACGACGCCAGGTTTGAACTACGGTACTGGGCGACGATTACCTTTGAAGCTGCCAGTCCCGATGGGCAAACCACGGAACTATTATAGCAAAACTCGATGCAGGTTAGGGTATGTAACGCCTACTATGATCCCTGAAAGTTCAGATGAAGAATGCGACTGGCAGTCACATTCAACCGGATCACCAACTTCCGACTCGGATACCAGCATCGGAGATGTGTTCAGACAAGTCATGTCAGTCAATATGGCATTCGTCGACGCTTACGAGGAAGGCAAAGACATCCTCGAGATCCTCGAGCTAGAGCCGTGGGCCCAGCAATTGGATGCACAATAGGAAAAGTGGTTCGAACTGAGAGAACGTCCGACTGAAGATGAGGTTATACAAGTTGACCTCGGCAGCAAATCTTCTCCAAAACCGATTTTCGTCAGTAAAAGCCTAACAGATGAAGAACGGGAGTCGCTGCTAGAACTTGTCAGAGAATACATTGATGTGTTCGCCTGGAGCTATGAAGACATGCCAGGGTTAAATCCCAACATTGCTATTCATAAACTCAACATTCGGCCGGATGCGAAGCCAGTCAAGCAACAATAGCGACGTTTCCGTCCAGGCATCATGGATACAATGGAAGCCGAAGTCAACAAACTGATAGCCAGCAGCTTCATTCGTGAGGAGCAACATCCAGACTGGGTCGCCAATATAGTACCCGTCCTCAAGAAGAATGGGAAGATTCGAATCTGCATCGACTTCCGCAATCTGAACGAAGCGTGCCCCAAAGATGAATTCCCCCTTCCTATCACAGACATCATGATCGACAATACCTGCGGCTTCGAACGTATGTCATTCATGGATGGCTTCTCGGGGTACAACCAAATCAAAATGTCTCCTGATAACGAAAAGCATACATCATTCCGAACGCCAATTGGTACGTACTGCTACACGGTCATGCCTTTCGATTTGAAGAATGTCGGCGCCACCTATCAAAGAGCCATGAGCATCATCTTCAGAGACCACTTATGCAAGACAGTGGAGTGCTACGTTGACGATATAGCCGTTAAGAGCCGCTGCAAAGGAGACCATCTGCAGGATCTAAGGACGATATTTGACCTAATACGAGCGTACAATTTGAAAATGAACCCTACGAAGTCCTTTCTGGGCGTATCCTGCGGAAAGTTCTTAGGCTTCATCATCACTGCAAAGGGTATCCATGTAGACCCTGAGAAGATAAAAGCAATCATGGAGATGGGTCCCCCGAAAAATCTCCGCGAACTCAGAGGCCTCCAAGGGAGGCTAGCCTACATCAGGAGGTTCATTTCCAACCTCTCCGGGCGATGCCGACCGTTCACGTACCTCATGAAGAAAGGAGTCTCATTCGTATGAGACGAGGAATGTCAGCGTGCTTTCGACAGCATCAAAGAATATTTGTCAAATCCTCCAGTTTTGATGGCCCCGGTTCCTAGAAAACCATTCCTGCTCTATGTACGACCAATGGAACACTCCCTCGGGGCTCTGCTGGCACAAAACAACGACGCAGGCCATGAGCAAGCCATATATTACCTCAGCCGAATGATGATTGGGCCAGAGCACCGATACAACGCTGTGGAGAAGGAATGCCTCGTCCTGGTGTTCGCCATTCAGAAAATACGACACTACGTCACAGGATAAACGATATATGTGATCTCACGAGTCAACCCTCGCAGGGTCCTCATGACTAAACCAGGGGCACTCAGCTCTCGACTCGCTACATGGGCAAGATTGTTGTCCCCTTATCATATGATCTTCATCCCCCAAAAGGAAGTCAAAGGTCAAGCCCTGGCAGACTTCTTAGCAGTCCATCCAGGCTCGGAGTCCTCCAGAATATATAAAGAGGTCCCAGATGAGGTCGCCGACTCGCATGCAATCTCTCACGAGGCTATATGGCGAATGTTCTTCGACGGTGCTTCGAGGACCGGACTTAAAGGCAATATAGTCGTCGGAGTCGGGGTAGTGCTGATCTTCCCTTCCGGATTGGTGACTAACCGCGCTTATTCCCTCACAGAGCCCTGCTCTAACAATGTGGCCGAGTACAACGCTATGGTCATTGGGCTCCAACTCGTAAGAGAGCTGGGGGTAGAATACCTTGAAGCATACGGCGATTCCCAACTAATTGTCAATCAGATACGGGGCTCATATGAGGTCCGCCACGAAGACATGATCCCTTATCACCAAATAGCGATCGATATCATCTCGTCAGTCGAAGGGTTCTTCATCGAGCATGTCTCCAGACTCCGAAATATTGAAGCCGATGCCTTAGCTGGTCTTGCCGCTTCCCTAGCAGTTCCGAATTATGATCGCCAATCAGTGGATGTGATAGGCCACGAACTGGCCTATCCCAAGAACAATGTGCAATTCGTGGCAAGTTATTCCACACAGACGAACGATGATGCCCCAGATTGGAGACAACCATTCATCGACTTCGTCGTCTACGACATCCTGCCCGAGAACCCAAAGGAAGCCACCTCCATTAGACGACGTTCTCTCAGATTCTTCTACGATACAGAGACGAAAATGCTGTATCGCCGCTCCTACGATGGGTTACTGCTTCAGTGTATGTCAAATGCAGAAGCCAAAGAAGCCGTACGAGAAGCTCACGACGGTGTCTGCGGGGCCCACCAGCCCGGCCCAAAATTGCAAGACCGCCTTCGACGAATGGGCTACTATTGGCCCACGATGGTGGCAGATGCGATAGATTATGCCAGAAAATGCAAAGCCTGCCAAGTCCACGCGGACTTCATTCACCAACCATCCGAGTTTCTACATCCGACAGTGGCATCCTGGCCATTCGAAGCATGGAGAATGGATATCATTGGTCCAATCACCCCACCTTCCTCCCGAGGACATCACTTCATACTTACGATCACTGATTACTTCTCCAAATAGGCGGAAGCTGTCCCACTCACAGAAGTTAAGACTTCAAATGTGATCAGCTTCCTTAAGCATCACGTCATCTACCGCTTTGGACTGCCCCAAAGGATCATCCATGATAATGGTCCGCAGTTTGCAAGCCACGCATTCTATCGGTTTTACGATAAGCACCGTATTCAGAATGTCGCTTCGACACCATACAACCCGACAGTAAATAGGTTGGCAGAGGCATTCAACAAAACAATCATCAAACTCCTCAAGAAGTTTGTCTCCTCCAACAAACGTGACTGGAACGAGAAGCTCGGCGAATGCTTATGGGCTTATCACACCACAGTTCGAACGGCCACCAGGAATACACCATTCTCCCTGGTATATGGGAGTGAGGCAGTCCTCCCATTGGAGACTCAGATCCCCTCACTGCGTGTCGCCCTCACACATCAATTGACGACAGACGAAAACCACCATCGTCGGCTACAGGAATTGGAGGCACTAGATGAAAAGCGCCTCTTGGCTCAGCAACGAATTGAACTATACCAAGCACGCAACTCTGGAGCCTTCAACAAGAAGGTCAAAATCAGAATATTCCAGGTGGGCGATCTCGTCCTGGCAGTCCGGAGGCCGATGGTCATGACTCACAAGACCGCCGGCAAATTCCAGCCAAAGTAGAAAGGCCCATTTATCGTTGAGACAATATTCTCCAACGGTGCTTACCGCATCGTAAAACAAAACGGAGACTTGCTCATGTTGCCCGTCAAGGGCAAGTTCCTGAAGAAATATTATGTCTAAACGACATTCTCTCCAAGATCTTCGAGTCATGTACCCGTTGGTACCATTGAACTCACATCCACAATATTTCAGATTATCGAGTCATGTACCCGCTGGTACCACTGAACTCACATCCACAACATTTCAGACTATCGAGTCATGTACCCGCTGGTGCCGCTGCACTCACACTTTATCAATTACCGAGTCATGTACCCGCTGGTGCCTCTGAACTCACATTCCGGTCACTCTTTCAGATAGTAAGTCACGTATGATTATACCTCTGAACTTTCTTCCTGAAAGAGATCCTCCCTCATGATCTACTACCCGCGCTCCCAGTGCACAAAAAGGGTAATCGATCCACAAATTTCCGAAACGGCCATGTCCTCATTACCTCTGAGCCGTTTTCACTTCCACCAAAAACAAACCGCCCCCTCGCATAGAACTTCCACGTTCTCCTACCTCTGAGTCGTTCTATGTACCCCCTCTTCATTGAGCCCACTCCTGCCATGTCCTCATTACCTCTGAGTGGGAAGGCTCCGTCGAAGAAACCTTCATGCTTGCCATGTCCACATTACCTCTGAGCAAGTATGTCGATCCCCTTTTAACCAATTATCTGTACCTACAACCGGAGTACGACAAGGATAATAGGTCCACAAATGTCCTCTGTTGACCACAAATGTCCTCTGTTGACCACAAATGTCCTCCGTTGACCACAAATGTCCGCTGTTAACCACGAATATCTTCCGTGAAGTCTCCCCTGCCATGTTCTCATTACCTCTGAGCAGAAAGATTCTACGGTAAAACCCTCATGTTTGCCATGTTCTCATAACCTCTGAGCAAATATGTTGGTTTCCTTTCATCCCATTATCAGTATCCTGAACCAGGGTACGCCAAGGATAATAGGTCCACAAATATCTCTTGCTAAGCTTCCTAGCATAAACCCACCATCTCACCATGCCCCGGGAGCCCAGCTGCTCTACGGCATTCTTTTTCCCAACACCAAGAACACCCATGACCACTTTGCCATGGCTGTTCCGGACATCCTGTCCAAACTTGTTATCCGTACCTAAAACCAAGGTACGCCTAGGTTAATAGGTCCACAAATAATCCTCCACAGGATTTGCTGGCAGATTCACTGAAGAAAGACAAAAGAGACAAGTCAAAAAGATAGCTGAAACGCAAATTACTTGATGCTTATGCGGCTTAAACATAGCCTCATGCGGCTCAGTTTGAAAGAGCACATGCGGTTCAGTTCGAATAAGCTTATGCGGTTCGGCTCGAAATGGGCTTATGCGGTCCAGTACGGATGAGCTTATGCGGTCTAGTTCAAATGATCTTATGCGGTTCAGTTCGAAATAAGCTTATGCGGCTCAGTTTGGAAGAGCTCATGCGGTCCAAGTCCAGATAAGCTTATGCGGCCCTGATGATGAAGTAGTTATGCGGCTGCAAACTACAACTTTCATACGGCTCAGGCCTGGGTCATATCCCATGCGGCCCGAACATGAGTCGGACACGCAGCATACTTGGAAATATAGGCTCGCACATAAGATATGCGACGTAGCCATGACAGTTCATGTTGATGGTCCTACCAGCAATAGGCGGGTGAACGTCGGGGTGTAAAACAGGCACGCCAGCCGGCGGAGGAGCCGCCACGTTCGCCGCCGTCGATGAAGACGCGGCCTTCTTGCCCTTCGCAGCCGCAGACGACGACACGACCTTCTTGCCCGTAGCAGCGGCAGTCTTCTTGGGAGCCATTGTCGATCGTTGATGGAAGAAAATGAAGAGGAAGTCGGCAACAAGGAGTTTGAGCAAAAGAGAAAAGGTAAAAAAACCCTCAAAGAATAAAATTACTCCTATTTATAGGCGAAGGAGACTTGAAAAATCAACAAACGCCTCGATCTACGCGCCGCCTAAAAGAATAAAGGAAAAACGCTTCGATCAAAACAAAACTGACCCTTGGGATCCTCCCCCAAGAGGCGGCGAATCAAGGGCATTTAATGCAGAAGATTTGCACACGTGGTTGGGACACGTGGCAAAAAGTCTATACGGCCTAACAGTTCATGCGGCTAGATAAATCCATGCGGCTGAATCATCTATACGGTCAGCAAAGGCCATGCTTCTTATTCAAAGTATTTCAATTTTGCAAATTGAAAACTTTGAAGGGGGTCTTGTAGAAGCATGGAAAATATCAGAATGATGATCTATGTGACTCGGAACAGGAGAACCCCATGCGGCTCATACAGGAGCAGCCCCATGCGGTTCAGAGAGACTCTTAGTCTCATGCGGCTCGAGGCAGGAGAGTCCATGCGGCTTATATAGGGATAGTCTTATGCGGTTCAAAGAGCCCCCTAGCCGCATGCGGTTCAGAAGTACATGCGGCTCACATTCGACCAACAGAGATATGCAGCTCGATCAACGCCACGTGTCCCCATGGGACCCCTTCACACAGCTGGCCATCGAGCAATGGCCCTATTTAATGCTCTGCCATAATTTGACAGCTGACGGCTATGACATGAAATGTCATAATGGCCCTGTCATAATGACAGACTCTTTGGAAATAGGAGAAAATCTCTGACACGATCCGAGATTGACACGTGGCTACCCCCATGCGGCTCGCAAATACTATACCTATGCGGCTCACTGAGACGCTGTCTCATGCGGTTCATGGATATCATGCGGCTCGGGCAGAGTCCATCAATAAGACACGTGGCAGAGATTCAATTGTCCCCACGACTTGACAACTGGTAGCAAGGATGATTATGAGATACAAATCAATCAGATATTTACCAGATCCCAATGACCATATTTAACATTATCCTCATAATTAATGAGATCAGGTCATATCATTCATGATCAAGCCAATGGGACACGTGGAGAGAGATCCAAACTTGACACAACCAATCATGAAGATTTAAAGCAATCAGCATTAATCATTCACAGGATTCAATACTATCCCCATTTATGGCCCAGATCCTTCGTGCCCTAAGCTAAGGGTCCAGATTAATTATACATCAGGCTATCGCCACTTTGAGAATGGGTAATCATCCAAACCCTAATGATCCCCCCACTATTATAAATAGCAAGGTGTCATTCCATTGAAAACATATACGCTATCAGAGAGAAAAATACACAGAGAGAGAGAGAAGCCAGAAGAGCAATACGAGGAGAGCAAGAAGAGCATTTCTTCGTCAACGCCAACCATCTCGTCACAGGAGCCAAGGCTGCATACCGATCGTCCAAGGAGTAAGGCAGGGCTGCCGTCGCCTTCCCGAGCCTCTATCGTCACCCTCCAGAATCTAAAATAAACAATTGTACTTAGACTGCTGTACCTAGGTTTTTGTCCCTAGGCTTTCTTTGTACAAGCGAGTTTGTAACGTGAAGTAAAAGTCCGGTCCTCCTATAATTGTTCTGTTCTTTTATATTTCATGGCAAACATCCCTATGTCTTAGATAAGGGAAAATGACAGGAATGCGTTCTCAGTTGGTTTGCAAACAGTGATAATTCGATTTGCAAACAATGTGTTATGTCAAAACCATTTCAGTTCTCAAACCCAACAGTACACCATGAATTCTCAGTAAACAGTCAATATTAGAATCCTATTCAAAACTGAAAACTGAGAATGAACTCAGTGTTCTCAGGAAATGTTAACAGTTTATAGAAAAAATTCGAAGAACCTTATATAGCAATGGTTCTCATTCAATCCCAATTAATTTCCCCACATGAACCCAACATCCCAAGACATAAACTCTAATATAACATGAATAAAATATGTGTAAGTTATCATTGAAACTGGAATTGAACATTCGAATAGGGTGATGTACTGATACTGTATTGTATCAAGAATGCTAGAATACAAATTCATGACTCAACCATCCCATGTAAATTCGATTATGTTAATCAACCAAAAACTGAGAATTTCATCCTAATCATGATATCTAATATGTACAGCAATAACCATAGCTAAAAACAAAGTATAAACATTTAAAATAAATAGGAAAACGAGAATAGTGCTTACACTGATACATGAAGTATCAGTTGGTTTGGGAATTTCCCAATCCACATTCGATTAACAATGAAATGGTGAAATATAGGTAGGTAATTAATAGTGGATATTAGCATGTGTCACACAAATGAACTGGTGTCCAAAATCAGGACACAACGTGTCCAAACACAACTCACAACTCACGCACGAGACAGACACAAATCGTGCGACCAGTGTACGTGTCCAAACACATCCGACACGCATCCGTAGGACACAAAACTTCGGGGGTATCATTACAGACACTGCCCCTTACTTTGTGTCCAAGCACACGTGTCCTATGCACTAAACACGAGACCCCGAGCAACAGGGCATCACTGTTCACGCGCGCACGGTTATGTACACGAGTGCGACACGACAACAATACGACACAAGACATGCTCAGACACCTAGAATCCTTTAGGCGACACTAAAACCTAAATTCTTATTCAAAAACTTTCCTAAAAACAAATCGAAATTCCCTTTGGGGCATTTCATCAAACACCTTCACTAGTGGACTGATACGTGTCCATTTAGGACACAAAATGGACACTAAATGCCACGAATTTCTAGGGTTAGCTAGGGGACACTTAGATCTAGGTCAATATACAATAATAACAGTAATTTCAATGAGATTTGGAGAAATTACCTATAGGTGTCAAAAACTAAAGAAAGCTCCAAAGAGGGGTGTCTCCTTGCTCTCCAAACTTCACCAAATTGCTAACAAACTAAGAATAAAATATACAAACAGCAAGAATACCTAAATTAGAACCTATTGCAATTTGTTTGAGAGAAAAAAGAATTAAATAGGATTTTCTATGAATTTCTAAAGATGGAGCATACCTCTCTTTCCAAATGAACTTTCCTAAAGAGGCTAGCCATATAGGAAGAGAGTATTTATAGAGTGGGATTCCCAATGTGGGTAGCCGGCCATAGAATTAGGGTTAGGGTTAGCTAATGGGTTGGGTTTGGGCCTCTATGGGCTAAGTTGCTAATTAATGGGTTCAAACCATAAGTCATGACTTATGACTTATCTATTCTATGGTTAACTTGAGTCCAATGACTAACCATGGGTTAACTCTAGTCTAACTAGGGTTACATGACCTAACCAAGTCCAAACACAACTAGGGTTAGCTTCTAGGTTAGTCTACCAAAGTCAATGTTAGTCAAAGTCAACCTAGTCGACCATCATTCAAATAATTCCAAAATAAATCCTAAAAATTCCCATAAATTCAAATAAATTATAATAAATTCAAATAACCTCAAAAATGATAAAAATATACTCAAACTAGAAATGTGGAAGTGATAATTCTATACACCCATGAGCAAACAAGATGTACAAGGACACGAAGGCACATGTATGGTGGCTTGGAATGAAGCGAGACGTGACAGAATTCATCTCCAAGTGCTTGATCTGCCAGTAGGTGAAGGCAGATCGTCAGAGGCCAGCAGGTTTGCTACAACCACTTCCTATTTTGGAGTGGAAATGGGAACAAATCACCATAGATTTTGTAACATGGTTACCCGGATCCCAATGAGGGAAGGATGCTATCTGGGTAATTGTGGATAGACTAACCAAGTCTGTCCATTTTATTCCTTTCAAGTCACTACACAAAAATAGGTGATTGCCAACGGTTATTACCGTGACAAACAATTTTCGTAATGGTAATAACCGTGACGAATCGGCCGTGACTAATTTTTGTAATGCTTTTCGTCACGGTTAATACCATTACGAAATTAAACTCTTGAAATGTTTTTCGTCACGGTTATTATCATGACTAATTTTATTTTTATAACAGTTATTACCGTTAAAAAAATGTGCTATTGCGTTACTTATTTTTTCACTTTTGCAATGATTATAACCGTTACCAATATATATTTTTCTGGAAAAAAAAGTAACTTCAATATTATCCATTAACCTATATTCAATAGGCTTCATAGCAATATATTACCGAAGATGAACTCTTATCAATATGCACATAAATTTAAATTCATATTGCAATAGTTGAATACAACTCATAAGATTACAAGATTTAAACCCTCAGGAAGTACAAAGGAGAACAACCATTCTCTTCTCAGCAAGAGGGAGAAAAGAAAGTCAATCAGGACAAATCTAGAAAACCTTGAAACAATATTGGTATTATAGATAAATATGGTATATATTATTGTGTTCCACTTAGATTTCTTCATATAATCTTATAATGTCGCATGCACATTACCAGCATCACCATGATTTTTACGCAAAAGAAAACATTTGTGCCGAGTCAAGAGAGATTATATCAACCAGAGATCTCGACTCCTTTTAGGCCTTCTGAACCATTATCTTTATCGCTAGCTAGCTTCCAAAAGGAGCATCAACCGACTTTCATGTACTCTTCGCCTTAGCTGGGGCAGGAAGCAACTGCAAACAGATTTGCAGATAAGGATAAATATGCACCAATGATAAAACCTTATATAATCTGCAAGATAAAAGAATGATACCTGATAACAAGAAATGAGTGAACTTATGAATCCAAACCCTCCAGTAACATGCGGAGTGACGGTCTTTGGTGCTAACTGCTAAAGCCTAACTGCAACCACTAGATCCATAGATGCTTTCACAAGAGAGAGCAGCCTCTCATTTGACTTTATGAGTTTACTGCGATATTGCTCATCCTGCAACCACCACAATGATACTAAACAACAATCCTTAATATAAGAATCAAGAAAAGTGGAGAGAAATTGATTTATTAGAGATTAATGAGCGAACATACTTTGTATTTGTCAGCTTGCTTTAGCTCCTTCTCCAACTTCTTCATCGAAGCATTTATTCTTGCAATCTTTGCAAGCTGGAAGTAATTATATGTATGTGCACATTTAAATTAATTAAATATACTAGGTGAGAAAGTCTTAGTAAATTTTTTTAGTAATGTATGTTTACAAATTATACCCAAAATTTATAAAAGAGGAAAGAGGAGGACCCACAAACCTCGATAACACTAGTGCAAGCCATAGAACCCAACCAGCAGAAAAGGGTTATCCTCCCAATTAGCTCTGCACGTTCTTTATTCTGAAAAAAAGGAAGTATATCTATTTAGCTTGTTTCTTAGCCAGTAGGAAGCTTCCAACAATTAAAATTTGAGAAAGACTTGATATTCAGACCTTGTATATCCCCGTTCTGTGGGACTATATAATTTGATCCAAGAATAAGAAAGTTGAATACAGAACATTTTTGGACTGCGCAAAGTAGAAACTAAAAGTCAAATGATAGAGGGAGAAAAAAGCTTAAACATTAAACCAGAATAGCAGGCTATAGAGTGTCCATGCACCTTACCAAGTAAAATAAGTGGAAGAGGAGTTCCTGGGGCGGGTAGGCTGATGGGACCATGGAAATTATTTACAAACTGCAAGATCAAAGCAAAAGTTTCTGTTGAAGAGTATATAGAAGCTATTTAGTGAGTTATTTGAGCTTCAATATAGAAATTTCCGACCTTGAAAAGTCGAAACACTTTACGAGCCAAACTTGTTGTTTTGTCAACATTTTGTGCAGTGCCAGGTTCTCCATTGCTCACAAATTTTGACCCATACTTGATAGCACGAAAAATCTTATCCCTGGCTTCAGCTTTGTTCAAATATAAAACTAGGCGAGCAAGCTCTGCTCTTATTGCATCTAATATACTCATCTTTGTCTTTTAGAGACCTGCTTCAGTCATGTTAAAAGAATATTTTACTCGAAAGAATCTATAAAAGCAGCAGTTAGAATTGACTCCTAGTATGGGTCGAATGGATTATTTAGGCTTAAAATATCCTGATGTTAGAATACGAGAAGCTAAGATTCAGGTTTGTTGATATCATTGGAACCAAGTGACTCCTAGTAAACATGGATGTAATTTTGTCATTGTCTCACGGATTTGTTTTAGGACATCCACCACAAAATTAAACTGGACAACACAAGCCATATACAGGAAAAAGATCTCTTAAATGCACTGAGAGTTCACCACATCAACGATACTTAGAGATGGATCAGTTTTTCTATCGACAAGCCAGTCGATCTTGTGAAGTGAATCTGTGGCTAGATGTGCTCCACTATCTACAGCACATTTGGCAGATAGGAATACAATAGACCTTCCAACTGGAATGTAACACAACATACCAACCCTCTCAGATGAAGTGAACATAATTTGCTTGCTGCGCTATGCTAATTGGATATACATACAAATTATACGTACCATAAATGACCTTATCTATATATAAATGACTTGCATGAATTCTACAAGAAACCAACTTAGTTGTACTTCACATGAGTATATCTTGGAATGAGTGATGATTGTTGGCCCATTGCTCATGGTCAAACCTGATTTTAATAATTGATCAAACTCTGTCTCGATATAAATGCAAGTCAATTCAGATGTTTACCTACGATGTTTTGGAAACTGCTCAGCGATCGATATCTACTATGTTCAAGACCGAAGCTGTTTGCCACTCATAATATATTTTCTTCAAAGCAATGTAATTTTTCATTTTATTGAGTCTAGGAATACATTGTACACCAAGTCGTACTAGCAAATAGGCTATCCTAAAATCGTTTTTGAAAACTGACCTATCTTTTTAAAATTACCTATGTTTTTGAAAAATATCTATTTTATAAAAAGCTTCTGAAGGACTTTTCAAAAAGCCAAAATTATTTTCCTCAAAATCAACTGACTAAACCCTGATAGAACCCGGCCAGAGTTCGGCCAGAATTCGGCCAGAGTTCGGCCAAGTTGAACGTTATGTGAACATTTGATTTTGAACTTGGTCTCCCTTTAGTTGCGGTTTGTTACAAAGAATTATGTCCGAATTCTGCCCGAATTCTGTCAGAGTTCTGCCTTTGGAAAAACTATAAAGAGAATAGGATTTCGATCATTTCAAATCACCAATTCACTTTCAATATCTTATCTTCTAAAGCTTACATTTCTTCCAAAGAGTTCTAAAAAGCTTCTATTTTCAAATCCCAAGCCAGTTACAATCCTCTAGTCGATTTGTCAGTACGGTACGGTCTAGAAGTTTCAGAGCAATTGTAATCAGAGGCTTGATTGAAGATACAAATCTTCACAATTAAAATTGGTCGAGTTCTTCGTATCAAAGCTCGCGTCTGTAGAAGTTACAAGGACTTCGCATGAAAACTTTCCAATAGTATATTCAACTGGAAGTTAGAGTTCTTCCGACTGGACTAGTCCTCACAAGAGGGAAACCAGTATAAATCTCGGTGTTTGTATTTGCCTTCTGATCACCTTTTTATTACTGTTATTTATTTTGTGATTATTATTATATCTGTGATGTAACTGCTAACGAGTTTTTTAATTAGCAATATTCCGCTGCCTACTCTATTCACACCCCTCTAGAATATTCTGCTTTACGATTTCGTTCCTACAATTGGTATCAGAGCGGGTTATACATGTAAAGCAAGATAAAATTGCAGTTATATTCAATTGTTATATAGATCACAGCATTACACATGGCAACTGTGAAATTAACAATTGAAGGCCAAGCCACAAATAGACCTCTACTGTTTGACGGCACAAATTACACTTATTGTAAAATACGTATGAGTTTCTTTCTGAAATCTCTTGATTTTGACTTATGGTCTGTAGTTATTGATGGCTATAAAAAGTCCCATCGTATTAATGTTGATTGAGTTCTAGTTAAAAAACCCCATGACAAATATACAGAGGATGAAAAGAAAAAGGCCAGTCTTGACGCACGTGCTATTAATGCTCTATTTTGTGCTTTAGACAGAACTGAATTCAACAGGATGTCTACCTGCACAACATCAAACGAAGTGTGGAAACTTCTCGAAGTAACCCATGAAGGAACAACACAAGTCAAGGCGTCAAAGATCAGCAGACTTACTCGGAAGTATGAGACGTTCAAATTGAAGCCAAGTAAATCAGTTACTCAGATGTTTATAAGATTCTTGGATATTGTAAATCCTTTGTCTTAACCAGGCAAGGATTACAGTAACCATGAGAAGATTCACAAACTTCTACGAGCCCTTACAAAGAACTGGATTCCAAAGTCTACAACAATCATTGAAGGGAACGACCTCTCAATAATGTCTCTGGAAACACTCATGGGTAAGCTACTCACTCACGAGTTAGAACTTTAAGACTTTGAAGATGCTACAGCAAAGGAGAAGTCAGAGAAGTCGATCGCTCTCAAGGCTCAATATGGAAGAACTGTCGAAGACGACTCTGATGACAGTGGCTCCGACTCTGAAGATCAAGCTCTTCTGGTAAGAAAATTCAAGAAGTTTATAAGATTTAACAGGAGAACAAAAGACAGAAACAACAACAACAAGGAAGATCCTATTTGTTATGGATACAAGAAGAAAGAACACATGAAGAAAGATTGTCCAACGGCATCATCATCAAAGAAAAGTAGCAAATATGACAAAGGCTACCTGAAGAAATCTACATCAAGGAAGTACGCCAACACAAGCATATGGCATAAAAGTGAGGCCAACGACTCAGAAGATGAACAATCAGATGATGCTGCAAATGTATGCTTGATGGCTTGCGATCAGATAATCACTAATCCTCTATTTGATCCTTATGATGATTTCACCTTCGAGCAACTAGGAGAGGCTTTCAGTGACCTACTAAATGATTACAGGAAACTGTGTAGTAAATATGAAACCTCTAAGAAGGTACTCAAAGAGTATATAGGTGAACTAGGAAGACTTACCGACCTACTAGATCATGTTAGAAATAATGACTCTTCAAATGAGTCTGGTGAGCTTTCTTCTATTAAGTTGTTATTACACGAGACTGTTAAGCTATCCGAAGAAAAAGACCAAACTATCATCCAGTTAAAGGAAGACCTATCTAAGGAGAGAAAGAGTCTCCAGTATGCACAGATCAGATTAGAATCACTCACATCTGACTATACTAGATTATATGACACTTTCAAAAAGTTGGAAATTAGTTTCGGAAAACGGCTTGAAGTTGCTGCTTCCGATTCTAACACGTGTCAATTACCGAATCATCGGAACACGCCCAACACTGTCAGACCAAACCATACCAAAACTATGCCCAAGAAGACTAATAGACATGCATTCTTCTATACTAGAAAACCAAAACCTACCAATAATGCACCTCACACTACTTTTAACACTCAACATGCTAAATATCATTGTTGTGGCCTCGTTGGTCATATATCTTCTGCATGTAGAATCAGAAAGTTAGTAGATTTAAATGTTTATGCATGGATACCAAAAACTAACCAGTCGGGACCCTACAAGAAATGGGTACTAAGAGTTTCATCTGTAAATTGTTTTGTAGGTGGGATGCCCTTCACATGCTAGAAGCAAATGGATCCTCTACAGCGATTACTCACAGCACATGACCGATAACGCTTCATTATTCGCAATACTGTCGAAGAAGAATAATGAAGGATACGTCTCTTTCGGACATAATTTAAGAGGGTACATAATCGGTATCGGTGACATTGGTAAGGCTCCCTATCCAATGATTAAAGATGTATGTCTAGTTGTCGAGTTAAAAAATAACCTGTTCAGCATAAGTCATTTAGCTGATCACGGTTATGGTATTAACTTCGTCAAAGGTAAATGTACTATAGTTGATAGTTCAACTGGTAGTACTATATTTGAAGGTATTAGGGAAGACAATATATATGTTTTCTATTTGTTGGAAGATGCTAACAAAGCAGGTAGATGTTTGATGGCCAAAAGCATCGAGAGCCAACTATGGTATATAAGACTCGGCAATGCAAACATGGATACAATTTCAAGACTATCTACAAAGAAGTTAGTACGCGGCTTACCGGACATTTCTTTCAAGAAGGATACGGTATGTAGTGAATGTGAAAAAAACAAAGCTACCAAATCCGTATTTAAATCCAAGAATGTTGTAAGTACCACTAGACCTTTACAACTGTTGCATATAGACTTATTTGGACCTAGTAGAATTGCTAGTCTAGGTGGTAAGTTATATGCATTTGTCATTGTAGATGATTTCTCTAGATATACATGGGTTTATTTTCTTGCACGCAAGAATGATGCATTATCAGAATTCGTCACCTTTTGCAAAAAAGTACAGAATGAAAAAGGGTTCATGATTACTCGCATTCGTAGTGAACATGGCGACGAATTTGAGAATGCAGAATTCAAGCAATTTTATGACACACACATTATTTGTATGAATTCTCTTGCCCTTGGAATCCGTAACAAAATGGAGTTATGGAACGTAACAACAGAACTCTATCTGAAATGGCTAGAGTAATATTAAACCAGTTTAGTCTACCTAGATACTTTTGGGCTGAAGCTGTCAATACAGCATGCTATATTCTCAATAGGGTTCTAATTCGACAAATATTGAAGAAGACTCTCTATGAACTATGGTTTGATAGAACACCAAATGTTTCATATTTAAGATTTTTGGTTATAAATGTTTTATTCTTAATACTAAAGACAATTTGAGTAAATTTGATGAAAAGACCGATGAAGGTATATTTTTAGGTTATGCAGCAAAGAGGAAAGGATACAGAGTCTTCAACAAAAGAACCATGATCATCGAAGAATCGATCAATGTCAAGTTTGATGAACTAAATCAACACTTAAACGATGATGACAATGAAGACATAATCATACCAAGTATAGCTACTACAAAACCTTCTCACAGAGATGCAGAACCATCACATCAAACATCAGATGAACCTTCAAGCAAAGAAGTCAGAACTACCAATCCTGAGACTACACCAAAAGAGATGAGATTCTTGGCTGATCATCCAAACGACTTAGTAATTGGTGAGATTACCAAGGGTGTAACTACTCATTCCTCTAATAAAGATATAGTTCTTGTGTTGCTTTTGTTTCGCAGTTTGAACCCAAAAATATTGAAGAAGTATGTAGTGATAATTTTTGGTTAGATGCTATACAAGAGGAATTAAACCAATTTGAACAGAATCAAGTTTGGAAACTTGTTCCCAAGCCCATTGATCATCCGGTCATTGTCACCCGATGGGTATTCCGAAACAAACTGAACGAGAATGGTTTAGTGACTCGTAATAAGGCTCGACTCGTGGCTCAAGGATACAATCAAGAAGAAGGTATCGACTACGATGAGACTTATGTCCCAGTTACGAGATTAGAATCCATTCGCATGTTATGTGCATTTGCATGTTTTCATAATTTTAAGTTATTTCAAATGGATGTCAAAAGCGCATTTTTAAATGGTTTTATAAAAGAAGAAGTTTATGTAGCTCAACCTCCCGGGTTTACTGATTTTAAATTTCCTGAATATGTTTTCAAGTTGAAGAAAGCCTTATACGGTTTGAAACAAGCCCCTCGTGCTTGGTACGATCGTCTAAGCTCTTTTCTACTTGATAACGGATTTTCAAAGGAAAAGATTGACACTATATTGTTTATAAAATCTTTGAACAACAACATTCTTTTGATTCAAGTCAATGTAGATGATATTATTTTTGGATCTACTGATGAATCTCTTTGTCAAAAATTTTCAAAGTGTATGCATAATGAGTTTGAGATGAGCATGATGGGAGAGCTAAAAATTTTTCTCGAACTACAAATCTAACAAACCAATAATGGGACGTTCATAAATCAAGCAAAGTACACAAAGGATCTATTAAAGAAGTTCGACCTGGAAGCAGTCAAGCCACTTAGCACTCCAATGGCGACTTCAACCAAGCTTGATATTGATGAACAAGGCAAACCTGTCGACATACGTAAGTATCGAGGTATGATCGGTAGCTTACTGTATTTAACTGCTAGTCGACCAGACATTATGTTTAGTGTTTGCTTATGTGTACGTTTTCAAGCTAATCCTAAGGAATCACATCTGTGCACAGTTAAGTGTATTTTTCGATACCTTAAAGGCACTTCTTCTGTCGGCTTTTGGTATCCCAAAACCACATCATTTGACCTAACCGGTTATTCTGATGCTGATTTTGCCGGATGTAAAGTAGATAGAAAAAGCACTAGCGGCACATGTCATTTCCTAAGAAAAGCTCTAGTCTCATGGTTTAGTAAGAAGTAAAATTCTGTTGCACTATCAACAACCGAGGCTGAGTATATCGCCGCAGGACGTTGTTGTGCACAAATTTTATGGATAAAGCAAACTTTAGAAGACTATGGATTGTATTTTACACACATACCCATTTTCTGTGACAATACTAGTTCTATTAATTTGACTAAGAATCCTGTATGTCACTCTCGTACTAAACATATCGAGATTCGACATCACTTTCTTAGAGATCATCAACAAAATGGAGATATAGACCTTGTATACATAGACACACAGAATCAATTAACTGACATACTCACAAAACCTCTAACGAAAGATTGTTTCAATTATTTACGTCGAGAATTAGGAATTTTAGATGTCAATAATATTAATTAATTTTATTTTTTAATTATTTATTCAATACTCAAAAACTGTTTTCGAGACAAGCCTAAAAAGATTCTGTCTGTCACCATGACTACGGTCGAAGCGAAGCGGTATAAGAGTTTCCCGGTGAACCTCCGTTAGCTGGGACAGTACACAGAAAACTAATCAGAGACAGATGCTGAGTAAAGAATATTAATTTATGAAATAATATTAATTATCTTATTTTGAAATTTAAAATTACTGAACTCTGAATTAAACATTTGAAACGAATTGATGAAAAAGATGTGGCCCCACAATTTTTTTAATATACATATATAGCGAGGCAACCCTTGGTGAATTCGGCCCGAGTTCGGTCCGAATTCGGCCCGAGTTCGACTAGGTATATATATGTACCAGTCAGAACCCGAGGCCTCCTCTTCTTCATTCTTTCAAACCTCATCAAAACAGCAGCAGCCGTGCCCCGAAAACCCTAATTCTTCTCCACCTTCCTTTTTCTAATCTACGTGGAGATCTTCGTGTTTCACTTAACAAAATGCCTGGAAATCGGATTTTGAAAATAAAACAAAAAAAAGTACAAGAAGTACAAATTTGATTCTGGGAAGTATTGCTATGGAAGTATGATCTGTAAATGATCACTTTGTTCCTTGGACCATATGATGATGATGATGATCACTGCTAGAAGATGAACAGTTGGAAGAACTAAGTCACCAGAAAGGTATCGACGCACTTGGGCACTGATGGCGAGGCCAAATGCTTTCCTGCTTTGCTTCACTCTGTTCTGGAAGAAAAGTTGAAGAAGAATGCTCCGAAAAATCAAAATCTCTGGGCTCTGATCTCTCTGTATTCTCTCCTCTCTCTTTCCCCTTTATATGAGAAAAACAAGTCTATTTATAGACTTGGCTTTTTGTGCATAAAAACTCAGCAAAAGTTCCGTCTTTACGCTAATAACTGCAACCCATGACCGAAGTCATCCTCTGCATACGTTGACACGTGTCCCATCATTTCAATAAGAATACGATGCACGTAAACACGTTCTTCGAGATGTGTGGCATGAAAGCCATATAGGCAAACCACGTTCCAAATTGGCGAAGAAGAATAGGGCGTAAAAACAACCCAAAATATACTCTCAGCGTAAAGTAGTAGACTAGGCGTAAAATAGCCCTGACATGGACATTCTGCGTAAAGTGGTTGTTAAACAACCTTAAGCGTAAAAGTAGCCCAAATAAACTTTATGCACACGTCAACTTTTGAGCGTAAAAACTCATACAGTCTCCCTGCGTAAAAGAAGCCATATTGTGAGCGTAAAACAACTCAGTCCACATACTAAACGACAACATTGGTCTCTGCGTAAAACAAATCCCTTCGAATTCTGTGATATATGCCATTATTAAATCTTCTTGTCAGACTTTGCATTAAATGCAAAACTTGACAGCTTTGTCCAGCGTAAAGTGGTTGGCCTGTCTTAGGCGTAAAACCATTGGCTTGACCCTGGCGTAAAGTGATTAGCCTGTAACAATAGATCATGTTGAGTGGAATGCTTCTATCTCTTTGACTCATTCCATGAAGCACTTTTTACGCTCCTACAAGACCCCCTTCAAAGTCTTCAAAATATCTTCAAAATTTGAAATACTTTGAACAGAAGCGTAAAAGTCAAGATTTGACCAGTCAGCGTAAAATTTGGGATACGCAACAGTCATCCGCGTAAAAGTGGGGATATCCAACAGTCGGCGTAATTTCAGAGAATTTGAACCAGTTTGAATTCCTCTATAAATAGGTCTTTTTATAGAGAGAAAATACTTTACTCATCTTCTTGCAATCCTGAATTCCTTTGCCTTCTCCTTCTTCGAAACCTCACTTTGATCTTATGGCTCCTAAGAAATCATCCACCGCCAGCAACAAGGGGAAGAAACCCGCCGTCGATTCTTCATCGGTCGATCGTGTGAAAACCCCCGTCCGAACATCAACATCACCCCGACAACCCAACCCAGTCGTAGCTCCGTCTATAATGGGTAAAACCCTATTCTTTGGCTGGAAAAACTTGTCGGAGACGAAGGAGATAACCCGAACCTTTATGCCCACGTCATACGTGTTAGCGTAAAAACTGAAATAACAAAATACGCCCACGTTGTATGTGTTAGCGTAAAAGTTAAAAAATACGCCCACATTATACGTGTCAGCGTAAAAGTTAAAAGATACGCCCACGTTATACGCGCCAGCATAAAACTTGAACTACGCCCACAACTAAGGTGCTAGCGTAAAAACTTAACTACGCCCATGTTCATTCATGCCAGGGTAAAAAAAGACACATTACGCTCATATCAACATATGGTAGCGTAAAAAGTTTATCAACCATTGAGAGACTTTGTAAAAACAAAGACTTCATAAACTTTAGTAAACATAAATGTCTTTACTCATAAAACTTCAAACTAATTTGATCTATTTTTCCTTTTATCAGTAGATTTGCAAGCTCATCCACTTGAGGAGATTTTTGGCTCATCAACGGGCATGGTGGGCTCGAACTATCTGGAGGATTTATCTCATGTCCAATTTCCCCAATCAAACCTCGATTACCCTATAGAGAGGGCACAACTGATATATGCTCAAGGAGACAGGATGATGTTATCCATGATCGACGGGGAAGTACTGGTATCACTGGACAATTAACAATTTCTGAAGCCAGCTTTCTTGTTTGGAGATACGATAGATTACAAATCACAGAATCACCCCAAAAAGGAGGCTTGGATATTTAGATCTGGAGAAAGGGTGATGTATCTCCCTGACATGGACAAGGATTATCCTTTATCTGCTTTCGTCCATGCTAGCCATCACCGTCAAATGTTGTGGAATTTAACTTCCAGTAGCTATGGTAGACCGGGCAGGATCATCTTCAGAGAGAGAGAGAGCAAATGACATGGGCTACCACATCAGCGCTCCCTGCGGGGGTGTCATTCCATTTTCTGGTCTGATGCCCGCGTTTACACCGAGTGAGGACTCATCTCTCATCCAACCCGTACAGATTCCCATGTTTATAAATAAGTTTCTAAGAGAAGGAGTCTTATATCCCTAGACCAATCTTAGGCTAACATGATGGTTAACCCCTTACAGCAGCAACTGGATCCAGATCAGTAATTGGGTCATGAAGAACTTTAAGACAGAATTGGATGAAATTGGTCTGTATGAAGCAGTGGCTTCCACCAGTTATGGTATTCCACCGAACGACAACCTGTTCTTGGCTTTATTGGAGTTGTATATGAGTTCGACAGGAACTTTCGTAACTCCGCACGGCGAGATGGGTCTGGCCCTACATAAGCTGCAGTTCATTTCGAAGCTACCAATGGGCGAGTTCCCCTATGAAGAATATATTCCCTCCAATCGAGAATTGGCAGAAATTCGGGAGAAGAACCCCGAACTGGTGCAAGTCTACGAAGAACTTATGTGCCATTATCTGATTTGCACCAGCATGTATGAAACCGGATCACATCTAGCATACATAACTAAATGGACAACTTACCTATTTTATCATAAAAATAGAGTGTCCAAGACGGAGAAGAGCAGGTTCCGAGAAGACAAGACTCAGACCATCAAACCTTGCTCTATAATTCCTGCAGATTTAATTCAAGAATTAATAGCCTCGCAGAAGTCTCGAGACCAATATCTGTCTACAAGAACCGGAGATATCCCTGCGGGGGATGAAACTTTGAGCTACCTGAGACATGGTAGTCAAAAACTATCAAAGAAGGCCTTACTGGCAGGATTCTTATCCCTGTGGCTACGAAGGTGGGTCGTGCCAGGGATCGGTACCGTAGATAGAATTCATCGAACCGTACTGTGGCCGGCGGTACGTTTAGTTTTCAAACACAGAATTAACCTGCTGTCGGTGATGGTATGCCGAATAAACGCAGGTCTACGGACTTTCGGTGAAGAGTTGATTAATAATGCTCCTCATCGAGATAATTTTCCAAGGGTGGAGTTGCCCTACACCTATTTGATAGGCTGGTTGCAACATCACAATTGTAATTTGTTGCCACCGGGCCCTGAGGATGAAGCGAGGATTTTCCTTCAAAAATTTAGCAAATCCACATAGAGAGTTACAACGGTGGCATACACCCGAGCAGCATTGAATTATTCTCACGGGTGGAATTTCTTTTGCACAAGGCCACCAGTTCCGGCCGACTGCCTTGGTGCACAATTTGAAGACAGGGTAGAAAGAACATCTTCATTATCAATACCTGTCTTCAGATGGCTAGTGTACATTAGACCCTCACATCTAATGTATAGAAGTAAAGATAATTGTGCCTTCGAACCATACTTACCCAGTAGGTTCGCTCGCCAATTTGGGTATGACCAACTTCATGTTGGTAACCCCTCTACCAGTTTTCGTCACCATGGAAAACTGCTTGACGTTGCTCGAGCATGGCGATATTTCAGCACTGCCTGTACTGTTGCCAGATTCAAAATATCTACAGCCACCAGTACAACTCAGTTACGCATCCTTCATTCATATGCTCGTTTCTATACATCTATTCAATCTTTTGAAGACGGCTACAGCATGCCAGGAAGTCTTCGATGGGCCCAGGCGGGAAATATTGAAGAACCCATCCGAATAACTCCTGACATGCCTGATAATGTTACTGCTATAGATAATTTTCTGGAAGTAATCCCCAGAGGAGCTGGGGAGATAGCAGCGGGTCCAATAATTATTGGAAAAACCCGAAAAAGGAAGCAAAGTGCGGTTACCACTCTTCCGGTGAAGTCTTCGGAGAAGAAGAAGAAGTCTACCACTAAAGGGCCTTCCAAGCCAAGAGCCCTCACTCCAGAAGATGATACCTTGGTTGAAGAGGATCATCTTGTTGGTTCTTCTCCAGTCCATCCAGGAGAAGGATCTTCAGCCCCTCCACCAGTAGTAGCACCAAAACCTGTAGCACTTTTGTCTCCTGGACGCCTTAGCTCCACGCTTCATTTATCTTTACCAACCAAGGCACAAGTTACGGAGGATGCTACTACTGTATCTACTGCTGATCGAGACCATATTCCATCAGATGAGCCGGCTCTCAACTTCGATGATGATGACTAGGATGGCGATTATGATTCATATCTTGAACAAAATGCACATATTTCAGGTATCATACAAAACCTATGCGAAATTATGTACCATGATTTTGTATATTAACTTATTTTGTTCATTTTGTAGATATCATCATTGCACCAAAGCCTGTGACTCCTCCTCCTCCTCAAGAAGAAGATATCTATGAAGAAAATAAGAAATCTGAGGATGAAACTTCTTCTTCAGAAGAAGAAGACGCTGATGAGGAGGGAGTTAAACAATCCGAGATGGAGCTTCAAGAAGAATATCCTCCATCATTAGAGGTACAACAAGCACAACCTGAAATATCCTCTCCTGCTGAAGACCAGCACAAAGAAAAGACTATAATAGACCTCACTGTAGGTGATGATAGAGCTGCTGGAGGAGAACCAGATTTGAATAAAGAATCAGCTGTAGAAAATTTCACTGTAATTGAAGCAATAGAAAATCCTGCGGAGCAAACAATTGAAGAAAATGCTGAAAGCATACTTGAATCACCAACTAAAACTGGGGAAGTTATAATAACATCTTCTACTGTTGCTACTGATTCAGTACCAGTTTCTGATGAGCCAATTCCAGAACCTGAACTAGCTCCCGCAATTGTCACCACATCCACCAATATTACCGCCACCAAAACTCCAGAAACGGCTGGAGTAACAAATATTGAAGATATTGCTCCCGAAGCTCTTGAGAATCAATTAGCTATGACAGTAGTATCAACAACAGCTCTATCTCAGCTTGCTGTCGCACCAATAATATCTGTAAATGTTGGAGATATAATCCCTGAAGCTCCCAGAGATCAATTGGGCATGACAGCAGTAACAGCAACGAATTCATCTCATCCTGCTATCACACCAACAACATCTGTTTCTGGTCTCGAAAGAAGAGATCTATTAGATATTGTTGCCACACCAAGCTCCAGCGTAGAGATGAATCTCCTAGTTGAGATTCACACTGAAACCTTTTACAAAACTCTGGCAACCCTAATAAAAATGGTCCTGAATAAGGGCCTCAGTTATGAGATTTTGAAGGCGGCGATGGCTCTGACCATTAGGAATGTTGCTATGTTCAATGATGCTGGGAGAGCTGCAGCATTGGAGAAAATTGTGGAGGGTCTTGAACAGCCGATCAACGAATATCTCAAGCTGTCAAGTGAGACTGTTGAAAATCTCATCCAGGAGGAATATGACGCCTTAACGGCTGATTATCTTGCTCGGGAGACCACATATAATGAAGCTCTACATGAACATAGTCTGAAGGTTGCCAAAAAGAAAGCTTTTTTGGCTGGAATAAAGCCCGCACTACATGGTCACAGAGTAGCTTACGATGCTTTGAACATAGATATTCAGAATAAAAATGATAAAATCTGTGAAGTCGAGGTTGAGTTAGCTCGCTTGAAGGCCGAAAGAGAAAAGATGATCGACGCTCGAAATCTGTACCTCACTAAAAGCTCCATTTTAGAAGAATAAGCCTTCGGGGCTGAATCAACTATCAGAACCCTTGATGAAGCCAAGGACAATCTGATAATCAGCTTTGCTGGACTTTCTCGTATTTGTACTCCTGAAGCTCGACGTGCTGAAGCTACTAAAAAAGTTATGAGTTCTCGTGACAAGCGACAAGAAGAAATACAGAAGTTGCTTCAAGATGTTTCTGCTCCACCTTAGAAGACCTCCTTGTCATCTTTTATCTTATTCATTTTTGTAATGTTTTTACAAGAAATGAATGAAATATTTATTTTGTGATCCTATCATTTATTTAGAATAAACAATAGGTATGAGACAGAAAATACTTATCAGAGGTTATATGAACATGACAAGTCTTTTAAACTCAATACTTTGTATCTATCCAGAGGTAATATGGATATGATAGATAATTAAATCTTACTTTCTGTTTTTAGAGTATACAATACTATCAGAGGTAATATGGACATGACAGTATGTAAGAACTCAAAGAAAAGTAGATTAATATCTATACAGAGGTCAAATGGACATGATAGATAGGAAATTCAAACAAATTTAATATTTATTCAGAGGTCATAAGAACATGATAAATAATAAATCAATTTCTCTCCAAGGAGACAAGTAATCAGCTTAACTAAACCTTGGTAGCTGAGGATTAAGAGGACAGATGTCATTGAGAATATATGCCAATATTGATGAAAGAATGAATGAACCAACATGGCCCAAGGATCATTCTCAAATGGTTCAGATTCACCATGAGCTGAAAAATATTTTTCCAGATTCATCATAATAATCTCTTTTATCACACGAGGAGTGAGATGTATCAGATTCAATAAATTGGATTTCTTCTGAATCTGATGATTGTGAAGAGCTAGAAGAGAATTCTTCTTGTATATCGTCATTAAACATGTAGGACGGATCATATCCCAATCCATGACGAGTCTTCTGGTAAAACGGATCACCACATAATGGTAGTCGTCTACCTTTGCCTTGATTGAGACCTAGCATAGTCTTCAAATCATATCCCATGTTCTGGATAATCTTGAGAGATTGTTGACTATATCTGTCAATTCGGATTCTTCCTTTATCTTTATCTCTTAAATTAACTGTCTGAGCAACAGGAATATTTCTAGCCAGGCCAAACACAATTTGGCGCTTGTTTTTCTTATGAGACGGAACCACGAAATAAGATTCTTTGTGACGTCCATAAGTTACACAAGCTTGCGATGAAGCGGCTACAGGAAGAAGATAGGGAGAAGATGTTAGAAACCTTTGAGCATAAGATCCAACATCGACATGAGGAGGAAAAGAATTTTCGTTATTGTCAATATATAAGGTTTTCTCTGTGTCTATGTCGTCTTTATATTGATGACTTTGATTATCAGAAGATAAAGTCATTCTTTCAATAAACTTGACAGCCATATACTCGAAAAGGAAATATTTATTGATATCAAAAAGTACAGAATGATCAATATTTACATTATTTACAATTTGACTGCTACGCTTCGGATTAATCATTAGTGGACTATTATCCGTCTTCTGCCTAGATTTGCCAAGATTGACAATCAATGGAAGTTCTGGATCATTCGTACGAAAAGTACGTCCTTTGACCTTGATCACAAGAGGTTGAACTTGACTTTTATCAAGAACATTCACTGATTCCTCATATGAAGCTTGAGTTCTTTCTTTAACCTTGATCATCAAAGGTTGATTGTTGACAAGTTGGGGTTGGATTCGCCCTTTGACTTTGATATTCAAAGGTTGCTCTTCTGGCGGATCTTCATTAATGGACTGATCTTCAGCAGATGATTGATCTTCAGTCATATCTGATATCTCTTTCACATGCTCTTGTTTGTAAAGACTTGAGTCAGAAAAATAGACTTCGACACCCTTGAAAGGAATGATATCAGCAAACTTAGTCTTTACAACCCCTTGGGAATCCACGTACTTGAAGCATTGGTGGAGAGTTGAAGGCACGATGTTATGCTCATGTAACCATGGTCTTCTAAGTAGGATATTGTAGGATATGTCTGAATTAATAACATAGAATGTTGCCATAGTTCGAAGATCACCAATCTGAATCTTCAGACGAATTTTCTCCAGTGGTTTGCTCTTTCTAGAGTTGAAACCAACTATCGTAGTACTAGTGTAAGTCAGATCACTAGTAGGAATCCTCAATGGTCTTAGCATACTTTGAAGAATTATGCTAATGGAAGACCCAGGATCAATATAAATTCTGTCAACTTCAATAGATTCAATATACCCAGTGTAGCACAAAGGCCTGTCATGCTTGTTATGCTTCAACAACATATCTTCTTGTGTAAAGGTGATGTTGGGAATTGCTTCCATCACACTATGACATTGTGGGCATGATACTGGTATATTGTCAGGAGTCTTAAGTTGAGCTAAGCAGGAATCAGCGTGCAGCAAAGCTTCACTCAACATTTTGCGACTTTCTTTAGAAAGGCGAAGCAACTCAAAGATAGATAATCTAGCCGGAGTATTAGCTAACTGGGCTAGAATATCAAATTTATAGGATTTCATCACCACCCCCTGACTGGAAGTAGACTTCAACGGGACGTCGAAGCGTACCACTTTCTGTTTTCCTTTTTCAATCACAGCAGGAGCAAGAGACGGTTGAGTTGATGGTGTTTCAACATTCTCAGTTTCTTTGGAGGGTCCCTCATAATCTTTGTGGTACTCTTTTCCAGATCTTGTACCAGCAAAAGTGTTTTCTTCAGACTCAGAAGAAGGAAGTACCATATTGCAGGATTTAATCTTTCTTTCCTTAGTCTTCTTCTTGTGAGGATTGTTATGAGGAACCTCAGAACCCAATCCAACAGTAGATTTTTGACTTTGAATTTGTAAAGGAAGTCGTATTCCTTTATCATAATTCAAACCTTCTGCCTTTTGAAAGTCATAACCCATCTTCTTCATGAGAAGGACAGATTGCTGACTGTACAAGTGGATAGGCAGTGGACTTTCAACAGGTGGTTCCATAGAGGAAGAAGAAGAGATCTCTGTAACTACAGGAGAATAAGGAATAAACGTCTCTGTAGCTACGGAAGGAAAAGGATTCGGGATACGAGGAAAAATTCCTGTAGAAGCTTTTTCATAAGCAGCGAAGACTTGTTGTGCCCTATATAAGGGAACACTATTCATGGCTAGCCACTGCTGATGAGTAAGCTTGAGCTTGGCAGGAGGAGCCAGACTTGGAGGACATATGTTCAATCCTCTCAGTCTATCTTCCAAAAGAAAGCCATCCCATAGATGATCCAAATCATCAGGATCTGGAATAACACGAGAAATCATGTTACAGTTTTTGACTTTTTTACCTTTCTTGGATTTTGAAGTTTTACCTTCATCTTCCATTTCAGGTACTAAGTCAGGATGTACCCACATAATTTCACCATTCTTTAATGTAAGAGACAACAATCCTTCATTTTCCTCCCTGGTAGGCGAGATATTCACAATCTTCATCGTCGCCTTCGGAATTGGGACAATTCCATCTGGTACTTGTTATGGAGGAAAATCTCCAAATTGAAGAGAAATCATATTGGTTGTAATCGTATGGTCATCATTGGTTAAAGCGATAGCACCACCATTTATCAGCTCTTGGATTTTTTTCTTCAAAACATAGCAAGCGCTGGTAGGATGATTAATGTATCTATGATAGATACAGTATTTGGGATTGTCAGTCAGATTCACCTCATTAGGCCTCTTTGGCTCCAGAATCTGGAGTTTGCCACTCTTCACCAGACATTAGAATATTCCTGAGATATCACTTTCGTCAAAAGAGTATTCTTCTTTTGGCCTGGAAGATTACTGATTATTCGGCGTCGTTTTATTCTTGGAAAGATTGACCATAAGAGTGTCTTTTCCTTTCATATTACGATTGCCAGAATTATTACCAGGATTACTTTTCTTTCCTTTATCCTCAGAGGCAAAAATCATCCCATGTTCACGAGCCAATCTACAATTGGTTTCGGCAGAAACTGCTGCTATGATAAACGAAGCCCAATCTGTGAATTGGGAACCTGTGAAGACAGCGATGGATGGTCGCAGATCCATCTTGCATGTATCAATCAGTGCTGAATCTGACATACCAGGGGGCATCTTTAGAGTCGCCTGTCGGAAACGTTCAATGAACGTCCGAGTATCTTCTTTCTCCTTTTGTTTGATTTCTATTAAGGAGGACATGTTCATGTCCATACCTCCTTCATAGAAACGGGAGAGAAACATTGCCTTAAATTCGTCAAAAGACGAAATGCAATTGTCGGATAAACTACGATACCAGTCGTAAGCTGAACCCGTCAAGCATCCAATGAATACTCGAGTGAGAAGAGCATCATTTTTCTGCAAATGTACAATCATAATATCAAAGTAATTGATATACTGACTAGGAGAAGCCTTTCCATCAAACAATACCATTGACTGTGGCTTGAATTTCGGTAGAAAGGGTACATCATTCCAATGAGGAGGATAAGGTTGCTTAATCCCTAACCTCTGGAGTTGATCCTTTTGCTTCAAAACTTCAAACTATGCTTTGAGCTCACGTACTGCTTGAATGGCTTCACTAGTTTACGGAAGCACATTTGATTGAAAAGTTGTTGGTTGTACCGTAATCCCCACCGGAGATGGTAAATCCTCTGGAATGATGGGATCTGGAGATGCAGAATTTTGGTTAACAGCAAGCTCTTGGATATTCAAAGGTATATCAACCCCTTGGCTATCTTGAGTTGGTGCTGCTACCTGTACCGGTGTTACTATTGCCGGTTGAGCAGTTTGCTGAGCCGTTATTATCTAGTGCATGCTTTGTATCATGTTAAGCATGTCTTTTAATGATTGCTCAACGACAGTGAGACGTTGTTCTGTATTAACAGATGGCGTCTCTGGTTTATCTCCAATAGTGTAGGATTCAACCTCTCTTGAAGATACAGAAGGATTAGTATAGAAGTATGAATCAACACTATTAGTTTCGGACTCAAGAGATTGAGTACCCCCAGCTTCAGAATCAGAAGTCGACAATTGTCTTTGTCTTCTTGATCGAGTATTCTGATATACTTCTTCAAAAGAATCAAGAAGTCTATTGAATTATTGTTGACCTGGGGTTTGGGAAGTGTTCCGTCTAGGACGTCGTCCTCTGTTGGTGTGAGATGCCATGTTGACAGATGTATATGACAACTCATCAGCTTATTGTTGGGGTGCATTAAAATTCAGTCGATCAAAAATTGACCGTCTGGAAGCCGAACAACAACATTTGATCACAATCTGGTGACATTCACAGTGATGATTGTCTTGGGGGAGTGTCACAGGAGATTGTCTATTTTTACGCTTTTGCATTAGCAATTCACGTAAATCAGAAGGAGTAGAAGGAGTAGTCTTCTTTATTATATTTGGGGTAGCAAAACGTTTAGTCCCTTGTGTATAAAGAAGATTACTGGCCGCATTCGCAGAACCAAACTGTACATTTCTACGCATTTGGAGTTGTGTGCGCAAATCTTGAGATTTTTGAGCACGAAGGACTCCATTTTCATTGCGTGTGATTTGTAGGTTTGGTACTTTGCGTATAGCAGTATAAGAAGGCTGTTGGTGTAGAACTGAAGCTTTACCAACAATATTTTTACGCTGTATGCATTTAGGTACATTCACATTAGATGTAAAAATATCGTTGCAAATTTTATCTACACTGTCACAGACAGGAGACTTACCTTTACGCGTAGAGCGTAAAAATTGATTATGTACCACGTCACAGACGGGAGATTTTCCTTTACACGAAGAGCGTAATTTTTGTGTGTCTACCACGTCACAGACGGGAGACTTATTTTTACACTTAGAAGCACAAGCATTAGAGTCTGCCTCATTACAAATAGGAGACTCGTTCTTATGCACTGAGCGTAAAATTTGGTTTTTACCCACTGGGCGTAAAACATCATTTTTACGCACCGGGCGTAAAACTTGGTTCTAGCGCAGTGGGCGTGAAACCTGATTATCTTCACCGTCACAGACGGAAGATAAATTGCCACACTTAGAATGCAACGCTGAAGTAAGGACTGCCTCATTACTAACGGGAGCCCCTACGACAGGAGTGGGAAGAATTCCTTTGCCATCAGAAGCAACAGAGAGATCAGAAGCTATTTTAGATTTAGGAATCCAAACTTTTCGTACTTTGCGAGATTTTTGAACATTGGAGCAGCGAGAACCACCCCCAGTTCGGAGCATCTCTTCATAAACAGTCTGGTCGAAGTGTACAACCAGAGTCTTCTTTGTCGATCCAATCGACACATCATCATATTGAGCAATTGCCTCCTCGTCAGAGGAGAAGGTCATCCCTAGCAGAGTCGTCATTTTTGTTTCACTTAACAAAATGCTTGGAAATCGAATTTGAAAATAAAACAAGAAAAAGTACAAGAAGTACAAATTTGATTCTGGGAAGTATTGCTATGGAAGTCTGATCTGTAAATGATCACTTTATTTCTTGGACCATACGATGATGATGAAGATCACTGCTAGAAGATGAGCATTTGGAAGAACTAAGTCACCAGAAAGGTATCGACGCACTTGGGCACTGATGGCGAGGCCGAATGCTTTCTTGCTTTGCTTCACTCTGTTCTGGAAGAAAAGTTGAAGAATAATGCTCCGAAAAATCAAAATCACTGGGCTCTAATCTCTCTGTATTCTCTCCTCTCTCTGTCCCCTTTATATGAGAAAAATAAGTCTATTTATAGACTTGGCTTCTTGTGCGTAAAAACTCAGCAAAAGTTACGTCTTTACATTAATAACTGCCACCCATGACCGAAGTCATCCTCTGCATACGTTGACACGTGTCCCATCATTTCAATAAAAATAGGATGTACGTACACACGTTCTTCAAGATGTATGGCATAAAAGCCATGTAGGCAAACCACGTTCCAAATTGGCGAAGAAGAATAGGGCGTAAAAACAACCCAAAATATACTCTGAGCGTAAAGTAGTAGACTAGGCGTAAAATAGACCTGACATAGACTTCCCGCGTAAAGTGGTTGTTAAACAACCTTGAGCATAAAAGTAGCCCAAATAAACTTTATGCACACGTCAACTTTTGAGCGTAAAAACTCATATAGTCTCCCTGCGTAAAGGAAGCCATATTGTGAGCGTAAAACAACTCAGTCCACATACTAAACGACCACATTGGTCTCTGTGTAAAACAAATCCCTTCGAATTCTGTGATATATGCCATCATTAAATCTTCATGTCAGACTTTGCATTAAATGCAAGACTTGACAGCTTTGTCCAGCGTAAAGTGGTTGGCCTGTCTTAGGCGTAAAACCATTGGCTTGACCCTGGCGTAAAGTGATTAGCCTGTAACAATAGATCATATTGAGTGGAATGCTTCTATCTCTTTGACTCATTCCATGAAGCACTTTTTACGCTCCTACACTTCGTCCAAAATTTGGATTCGTGCGGAGAATCTCGTTCTCTACAGCATACCTGATTCTCGGAAGGTATAATTCTTTCTCTCATCCATTTTTTAATTATTAGGGTTTCTAGTTTTTGGGATAGAATTCCTAAGGGATTCAATCCTTTCAAGTGGAAGAAGACACACGCCAGTGAAGAGGCATCGTCTTCTGATCCGCATATGTGTTCCCTCTTTTCTTCGGTCCAATCAGATGACGGTGCATCGGACGAGTTTTATTTCAAAACTCTCGACCAAGCCCTACTTTGGTATGCCGATTTCATTATGCGTACTATTTGTACCGGATCTCAGATCAAATGGACTGTCTTTTCCGACCACCGTCCTTACTTTGAGGCATTATGGTTACAGCACTTTGCTACTTTATAATTCCCTATTGCTACTAATGTCATTAGACTATTTTACTGTAATTTCGTGTTAAACACTTTTACTGCGAGAACACATATCGGAGGGATAGATATCAAGTTTAATGATAAAACGCTAGCGAAAATCCTTGATATTCCAAGCGAAGGTGCCCCGCTCGATGACATCACTGATTTCGATTTCCCCGTTGGTACGACTCTCGTTAGTTGCAAGAATGAGCTTTGTGCGCCCGCACGTGCTTGTCCTGGAAAGTTCAAGCCCAATAACTTGAACTTGTTTAACTACGAATTACATCGCATCATCTATTCAACTCTACTTCCAAAATTCACTTCAAAAGATGATGTCACTACACTTGAGCTTTCTGCTTTATATCATATTCTTATGGGGATTCCTTTCTCTGCCCCTAAGACTATCATTACGATGATGGGTAGATGTCGCGGAAGAGACTGCAACCTCTCTTATGCGATGCTTATCCCACGCATCTTTCAGAGATTTGATATTGACTTATCCACTTGTGCTCTGGACCCTGAGCCCAAGTTCCTCAAACTCTCTCATCGCAGCATTGCCACTGTTCCTCCACTTACTGCACCTGCTCCTCCTGCACCTACTCGCACAGCACCTGGTCCTCCTCAGTCTTATACTATAATATTTGAGGGTATTCATCAGCATCTATCAGATCTGCAGTCATATTATGTTGACACTTCCAGGGAACATGAGTTCCGTGACGTGACTCGATTCCAGGCTATTGCCAACTCCTTCGTCGATCTGTGATTTGCACAGACGGGTCACTCTGCTAGCTCTCTACCTCGAGACCCTTCTGTTTTTGGCTACCGTATTGATGATGAGGCGGTCCACTATCTGTTCCATCCAGGGAATGCTTATGATTGGTATCGTACTTCTGGTGCCACTTCTCATACTTCTGGAGCCGGCAGTTCTAGAGCTGGTCCATCCGGACATGCTGGCGCTGCAGCCGATGATTATGAGGATGAGGATGATGATTTCTGAGCTGTTACTATTTAAGACTGTCTATTTTGTCTTATGTTTACTTGGAAATGCTCCGACATTCCAAGAATTATCAGTACTCTTTATTTTGGTTATGATTTGTGATTTACATTGACATATGTTTTTATGCCTCAGTTTGGCATTTGACTCACATTGGTTTATTATTCAGCACTTTATTTGTATCAGGTTTAATTCTAGCATTATCTTTCTTTATGCTTCCATATAAACTGTCTGTGACAAATACCATGCCTGTGTTGTTTATATCATATCTGTTTATCTTATTCTATCTATAATGTTTATACCATGCCTATGTTGTTTATCTTTTTTTTTTGTTTCTTCACTGCTTGTTACTTATGCAATTATTGCGGGGGTGCTTTCTCTTTTGCAATTATTTTGCTAAGTGACAACAGGGGAGAAATAAGATCTAACATCTTTCTGAATACAGGTTAATGAACAATTTTATTTTTTCTCTGTAAACCGGTGGTATATATTTTTGAATTGATCCAAACCAAGATGTTATATCGGCAAGGTTTGTCAATTATCAAAATGGGGGAGATTGTTGGCCCATTGGTCATGGTCAAACCTGATTTTAATAATTGATCAAACTCTGTCTCGATATCAATGCAAGTCAATTCAGATGTTTACCTACGACATTTTGGACACTTCTCAATGATGGATATCTACTCTGTTCAAGACCGAAGCTGTTTGCCACTCAGAATGTATTTTCTTCAAAGCAATGAAATTTTTTATTTTATTGAGTCTAGGAATACATTGTACACCAAGTCGTATCGGCAAATAGTCTATCCTAAAATCGTTTTTTAAAACTGAACTATCTTTTTAAAATGACCTATATTTTTGAAAAATATCTGTTTTACAAAAAGCTTCTGAAGGACTTTTCAAAAAGCCAAAATTATTTTTCTCAAAATCAACTGAGCAAACCCTGACAGAACTCGGCCAGAGTTCGGCCAAGTTGAACGTTATGTGAACGTTTGATTTTGAACTTGGTCTTCCTTCAGTTGCGGTTTGTTACAAAGAATTTTGTCCGAATTCTGCCCGAATTCTGTCAGAGTTCTGCCTTTGGAAAAACTATAAATAGAGAAGGATTTCGATCATTTCAAATCACCAATTCACTTTCAATCTCTTCTCTTCTAAAGCTTATATTTTTTCCAAAGAGTTCTAAAAAGCTTCCATTTTCAAATCCCAAGCCAGTTACAATTCTCTAGTCGATTTGCCAGTATGTTGTGGTCTAGAAATTTCAGAGCGATTGTAATCAGAGGCTTGATTGAAGATACAACTCTTCACAATTGAAGTTGGTCGAGTTCTTCGTATCAAAGCTCGCGTCTGTAGAAGTTGCAAGGACTTCGTATGAAAACTTGCAGGATTTTCCAATAGTGGATTCAACTGGAAGCTAGAGTTCTTCCGACTGGACTAGTCCTCACAAGAGGGAAACCAGTATAAATCTCGGTGTTTGCATTTGCCTTCTGATCATCTTTTTATTACTGTCATTTATTTTGTGATTATTATTATATCTGTGATCTAACTGCTAACGAGTTTTTTAATTAGCAATATTCCGCTGCCTACTCTATTCACCCCCCTTAGAGTATTCTGCTTTACGATTTCGTTCCTACAATGACCTTACAAAGAAACTGAGAAGTCAACAATAAAGTGTAGAATAAATAAATGGCACATCCTTCCAATGGTCACAGAGACCAGCTACAACTGCATAATAAAAATATGGTATATCCTTCTGATGAGATACAACTAACAACAGTAAGAAAGTTCTCTCAAGAAAAAAGAACATTTTTTGTTAACATGACCCTAATAATAACCACCGCCGTTGCTACCATAACAATAAAGCATCAATAAACTATGGCAAAGAATCCTTATTTATTATCCATGAGAGTAAGTCTTTGTCAATAATCAATGAAAGTTAACTCTGCATATAATAGTAGTTTCCTCATGGGCTATTATTTAGTGGACATGGGCATGTGTGTCACACTTCTACAGAAACATGGTGTCTCACACCATAATGTCCAAGCTCCTGACAAGTGGACACATCTATATTGTATCATTAGACATATATATATAAACTTATATTACATAACTTAATGACTATAAAATGGACAAATATATTGAGATCTCATATTATTTGCTCCATAGAGGCATAATACCTTGAAATACATAAAAGTAGACAAGGTTGCAGTTTAAACAAGAGGAACGCAGATGCATATCATGTGTCATGTTGGACATGAAAACATAAAATGTTGATAGGGAGAATCACCTACCTATCATATTTAATGGATAACAAAAATAGGCTCCAAATAAAGGTAGTTAGCATATTTAATTGATAACAGCAATATGGACCCCCTAAGAAAAATTGTAGTGTTCATGATCCTCAGAGTCAAACCTGGTATCACTCGACAAATGATCACTGGAGCTTTGTAGATTTCTTTTGTGAGCGTAATGCCTCTTGCTCCAATTCTCGAATAGTCCCCTTCTTTGAGAGACCAGTCTTGACACACATTAATCATGAACTGTATACTCTGAAAGGCATGTTGTCGTCGATCAAGGTTAACAACGATGCCATGTATAATACGATATTAGGATAACAGAGGTTGGTGTATATGGCAAAATACCAGTATTTGTCCTGTAGAGAATCCTCTCTCAGAGTCTTCAAATATACAAAGAAGCAAACTTTAAATATCTATAGCAGCAAACATTGAATATCTATAGCAGCAAACATATATGTATCATCTATATTGCAAGCAGTTGGCCATCTACAGTGCAATCCATAATGTCCAGTGACTACATATATGTATCATTCATCGTTGACATTCCTAAATATGAATGGGTGTTTCTTTTGGCATATCAAACCTTCCTCCCGATGTATTATCAGTAAAATCATAAATATCCACATGAAAATATACCTACATTAAAAATTATATAATAAAGGAAACAAATGGTAAGTACTTCAAACGAGAATATTAGCAAGCATATAAATAAATTCAGTTTAAGAATAATTGTTTTACAGGAATATAATGCAGATCTTATCCCAAACTAACATATGATACCATAGAGACATGGAGTTGGATCATAAAAATTTAAAATATGAAAAGTTAGAATAAAAGGGCTAGCACCAGACACAAAATTGCCATGTATTTTTTTATTTTAAATACTTGTGACTCTTTGAACTGCCAATAGAAATTGCATCAGATAATTTACCAGTTTTTTAATTAAATTTTAGAAAGTTGACCATTATGAAGCACGAGAAAGGAATATATCTACATGATAAGCTTATCTACAACAACAACAAAGCATTTATCCCAATTTTTGGTCCATTTGAGTTCTTTTCTTTCATTCAGCTCACGTAACAAAAGCTCTAAGCTTAACTAAAAATAAGAAATACTATAACCGAAGGACTTGGCCCTAGATGGATTTATAATACTGTCAACACTCTTGTGACCTGATAGCTTATTATGTTTGCCCTGATAGCCATATCCATTGTATGGAGGCATATATCCCGTAGGTAATGCCCCAAAGACTGAAGACTATTGTATAGATAGATTAGATGCCTGAGATTGAGATTTTGGCCCTTTGAGCTTGTCGTTCCTTTTTCGTATCAGCCCATTTAACAACCAATGGCACACTTAAATCCTGCAGCATGTATCAGAATCAGCGAAAGATTACAAAATCGTATACTATGCACATATATGGAATGTTATGTATTTATCTCAATTTAAACAATAGACAGTGCAATCTTGGGTTCAACAGAATGATTACATGTTAAACATTTGTTATACCCTACAAATATAACAGATTACATGCTTCTCACGATAAAGGATCTTAAGAGCACTGAAAGATAACACCTTTTTCTCATAAGGATATGTTTACAAATATGCAAACAAAAGGTTCAAGTTCTTTATCATACTTCAGCCATTTTTGCTCTATGAAGTGGAGATTTAGTATCAAGTGCACCATCCTTTGAAATAGTATGAGGAATTGAGAATATGCATTCTATGTGGGAAACATAAGAAAACTATATATGAAACATAACTTGTCTAATTGAATAGAACATTCTACATGATAAACATAAATTACTACAATGTTGTTCCAAAACTGTATGCAAAATAGTATTTCTTCATTCAAGTTGGCATTTGTTTTAAAATATGCTATTTAGATTCATCTATAACAAAGCATAAACAGTATGTTAATCTTGCACTTATCTTCAACATGTCTTGATGTTTCTAAGGATTGTCAATGTCACTATTTGTCTGAGAGGAAGCCATTGATGCCACAACAAGATTTCCTATATAGTCATCAAAAGTTCGATTCCAAAAAGAAGGGTAAATATGGAAGTGGCATCCAAAATGTTGTTGCTGAAGAATGTTGAGTGCAATTGAATTTATATTAATGAATAAAAATTATAAGCTGGATAATGCAAAATATATGGAATCCGTATCAACATACAAACAAATGGAGAAAGCTTCTTCAAAAAAGATCTATGATACCACACTATTTCATTTACACTGATTCTAAATAGCCATCACCACCATAACCGAAAGAATCGATCAAGAACATTAAGCCAGGTTACTTTATACCAAGGTTCATAGTATCCGTATCGGAATCGGTATCGGACTATCCCTACGAGTATTGGTATCGGCGATATCGGTAGTATCGGCGGTTTCGGATCGGTGTATCAGATTTTTTGGTATCGAAAAAAATAATTATTAATAAATTATTTACATTTAAAAACATATATTTTATACATTTAGGCGTAATTTAAGTATTTTCAGTGTTATTTCGTAGTACTTTTAAAATTAAATAAAATTGTAATCACCCTTAGCGATTGGTTTACATATAATAGATTGATTTTCTTCTTTTACATGTTTTTACAACCTTATTATGCTTTAAACCCTTGATGATTTGTCTTTTTCGTTTAATTTTCTTTGCAGAATTGACCGGAAAAGAGACCCTCAATGTTGGTATCGGTAAGTATCGGGTATCGGGTATCGGTCGGTATCGGATCGGGACATGCTAAACCGTATCGGTATCGACCATATCGGATCGGTATCGGCCGATACTTTAAACCATGCTTTATACATAATTTTGAAATATTATTACTTTAGGCTATTGAAAGAATTTTTCCAATATTTAAAATAAAATTTCTGGAAAGGTTTGATGTTCACTATGGTTTCTCCTCCAAATTAAAGTCTTCCAAACATGTTGAGTTGATAACCAATGATCTACAACATGCTATTGCTCAATTTTTTTGGTAAGGAAGAAACCAAGTTACTTTGAGTAGGAAGCAAACAATATTTTCTCCAAATGGAGCTGAATATACAGGTTTAGACAGGTTACAGAAGATATATGTCTTCATATTCATCTAGACTAGGATTAACCAACGTCTCGAATTTGACAAGGCAACACTCAACATATCCAGTTTCGCATTGTTCACGTGAAGCTTATATGGAAATAAATTGTCAAGTCAACGGAGAAGGGCTCGAGTCCAAGGAATTTAGTCTGATATAAATTTCTCCCATTCAACAACTTCTTGATGCTTTTACCAATGGTTTTGTAACCCCAGTTTCATATATAATTGGGGAGATATAGTGAGACTGCTGAGTTATTCCAGATATTATTTTGGAAGATGCATTGAGATTAATGAGCTACACCAAGTTTCCATTGGTGCACATCTTTAAAATATATCTTAAAAATTTAAAGAGACAATTCTTACCTGCCAGCTTCAGGCAAGAGAAGGTCAAGTTCTCCATCTCCAGCCACAAGTGCTCTCAATGTGCTTCGTCTAATATGTGAACTTGGTATTCCACTCATCGAAGCTGGTTCATGTGTTACCAATAGAAGAGTTTTGGAGAAATTGTAACCTCATCTTGCAAAGGTACATCTCCTGAGCAAGAAGAAAGAAAATCCTTATAAAAATCTTTGAACTATCTAATACAAAACAGATTTGGAATAGTGTTCTATAACACAAAGATTCTATGTGCTGGTTTGTACAAACATCACTTTTCGGTTGAAGGTCAATTAATTTTATTGGTTTGTAGACACACCACTTTTATGTATCACTTGCATATATATACCAAAATATGATATTATTCCTCTGTCCTGCATTCTTTGCCTTTTGTAACCAAAAGATACAAGATGATGATTAAATTGATATGCAAAAACCAGATGGACAGGTAAAAAGAAGAATATTTAATCCATCTTCCAAAATATAGTTGAAAGAATAGCATTTATAAATAAATAAATAAAACCAACCTCTGACGAACATCAATTTCTTGATTTAGAAGAGAAGAAATATACCTTTGAGTAGGCCGCAGTGTCCCTACCACTTCGATAGTGCCAGAGGTGTGGTGGTGGTGGCCTAATTAAACCCGAATCGAAGAGAAATTGAGATTGTGAGTGAGAAGGAGAGAAAAGGAAATTCTGAAACCCTAATAAAATCAAAATCAAAATTGTGAGAGAAAAAATGAGGAAGTACCTTCAACTCTTGATGGAGAGGCTAGCCCGTTGTCTTTTGGCAGGCGGGTGATGGAGAGGAACTCTTCGAGGTGTTCACAGGAACTCGAGGGCGGGTGATGGAGAGCGGGTTTTCACAGGAACTCACGAGAGAGGGGGTTTCTCTATAGAGGGAGAAACTCGAGAGAGGGAGGGCATTTTTACTGGAAAAGGGAACATGGAGAAGGGAGGGAACACGGAGAGGGGAGGGAATAATGAAAAAGTGTGTGGGAAAATTTGGGGTCTAAATTTCCTCCTGTGCTAATTTCTTACAGTTCTTAGTGTGACAAACAACATATAAATAATTAAATTATAGAATTAGAATTTTTTTACCAGTTATATATTTATCATCACGGATATTACCTTGACAAGCCTGTAATAGTAATAATCGTGACTAATCAGAAAAAAAATTGCGTTACAAATTACACGTTTTGGTGTAGTGAGGTTGGTTTATCCATCGAAAGGCTAGCAGCTCTCTACATACGGAACATATACCGACTTCCTGGAGTTCCAGCCAGCATTGTATCCGACAGGGATACATGGTTCACTTCACATTGCTGGAAGAGTCTACAGGAAAGTTTGGACACACAGCTAAGGTTCAGCATGATGTACCACCCGCAGACCGACGGCCAGTCTGAAAGAACTATTCAGACGCTTGAGGATATTTTGAGATCATGCGTCTTACAATTTGGAGGATCTTGGGAAGATCACCTACTCCTGGTTGAGTTTTTCTACAACAGTCGCTACCAAGTCAGCATTCAGATGACACCGTTTGAGGCATTATATGGACGTCGTTGCCGCACCCCAATAGCATGGGACGACTGTTGACCCAAACTGATCACAGTCAACCTAATTTAGAGAATTAACAAAATGATATCTGATATGATACGAGGCGACACATCGAGCTCAAGACAAGAACATCATCTACAACATATCAAATTCAAGACAAACGTCATCGACAAGTTATAACATAGCAAATATACTTGTACTGAGTCTGTAATTTTTCATTTTATTGAGTCTTGAAACATGTACGTTGAGTCTCACTGAGTCATCTCAACCGTAGACTTACTTCTCCAATTTCTACCATACAAAAGGAGACAATCCCTAAACCAAACCAAACCAAACCATTCTAGCCTACATAAACATTCTGGCCCAAGGGAATAAGAATTCGGGCCGAACTCTGCCTGGGCAGAATTCGGGCCGAACTCTGCCTGGGCAGAATTCGGGCCAAACTCTGCCCCCTAAATTTCAGGATGCTAATTTTTAGGAACACCTTGACCTAGGTTATCCAACGTTCAAATTTTTGATTATTTGAGACAGAATTCTGGCGAATTTTGCCTCCTCAGACTAGTATATATAGGGCTTGAATTCTCTCATTTCAAATCATCTCTCACTCTCAATCTTTTAAGCCTTATACATTATAATCCTTTCTCTTTCAATCTACAAGCCATAAAACTTCCTAACTCCCAAGGTACTCAATTATGATTCAGCTAGAAGTTTTTGTGCAAGAGTTGAAAAGAAGTCACTTGGACAATTCCAGGTTCCGCCTCTGCGAAGTTGTAAGAAGTTGGCATGCTCTTCTGAGTAAAAGCACGTGTGTGTACCCTATTTTACAAATAGTGGACTTCAATCCTAAGCGAGAGTTCTCAGGCCTGGACTAGTCCTCCACGAGGGAAACTATGTTAAATTGTTGTGTTTGTGTATGCTCTTCTGATCTCTCTTAAATTTTCGTATTACTACTCTGATTATATATTCTGTTGGTAGTTGATTCTGGATTAGTTGATGATTTTTTGACACAAACTCTACTCACCCCCCTCTAAAGTTGTCTATATATAACTTCAATTGGTATCAGAGCAAGGTCGCCACTGTTAGGCTTATAACATCCTTAGAGTAGATCCTTGTTAATTTTTTTATGGCATCATATTCCTCCTCCTCCGATAAAGAGGGTTTTACTTTTAGTAGCATGGACAATCATGTTTTTTCTAAATGCAAGAAATGCTCTAAGTAGAAAGCCATTGCTAACCAATCCTTAGAGATTCTTGATGACTTTAATTCTACAAATGAAGAACTTTCAGAAAAGGTTATTTATTTAGAAAAATCTAATAAGGTTTTGAGAAATAAAAACAATAATTTATTATCTAGATTTGATTCTTAAAACTCATCATGTGTTTCTTTAAAGAGTTTGAATGAGGCTTTACTTTTGAAAATCAAATCTCTTTCCACATCAATAGAAGATCTTAAGAGGCAAACACAGGCGCTAAATCATTTGCATGATTCTTCTATTGACTCTTTAAAGAAACAAAATGATGGTTTTATTTCTAGAATTGCTTTATTTGAAAAAGAGAATTATGCTTTAAATGTAAAATTTGATTCTCTTACTTGTTTGTATGATTATTTGCTATTAAAACATGATATTCTTAAGACCAAATGCATGCATGCTCACTCTAGAGATATTCATCATTCTAGTATATTACATGTTCATAATCATGTTCATTCTGATACATGTGCACACAATAGTATTAGGTGCTTCTATTGCTCTCACATTGGACACATGAGTGTAACTTATCCTATTCGTAGGAGTTTTTCTACCAATGCTAGAGTAAATAGTATATGGGTCCCTAAAGCTAACAAATGTGGATCCAAGTTTTTTTGGATACCAAATTCTTCGTCTAATATTGAAGGTGGAGCTACTTGTATCAGGACATAGCACCGAGGAGCGTGTTTGTGGTTGCAAAGCTCAAAGGTCATCTTCCAAGTAATTGCACCAACACAAGTGTGGCCACAAGAGCCACTTTTGTAACATGCTAAACGATTCTCTTTAAATGGTTTATATTTGTAGAATCTAGCATATTTCTCTTGATGTCTTGCTACTAGCTCACATTGATATCCTTTAGTTGCTTATTATATAAATCAATGTGTGATATAATACTAGCATGCTTAGTTAATTTTCTTATTATTTTTTTAATCTAGCATGACTAGTTACTTAGCTTAAATGACTAGTTCACACTATGTAGTTTATCACTCATTTTCTATTAGTGTAACACATTTATTTATGCATGCTCGTTACCTAATCTTTATTTATAAAGCATGCATATCACTCTAGTCCATAGGACCTTGGTTTTGATTTAAGTTAATATGATTTTAACTATCCGTCTTTAAAAGTTTTGAGATAGTTACTTCTTGTCGATTTGTATTTAATATGTCATATTTATCTTAATCGGTATTTGTGAATATATGTGTTTAGCACAAGCTTCTTATCACTTGACAAGTATACACTTAATTCTTCCATTTTAACCATGTGCTTACATAATATATTCATTATTGATTTTCATGTTTTATTTTGATTAAACCTTTTATGAATCAATTATGTATTTGCCTAATAAAGCCTATTTATATGTGTTTTTGAATTTGTGATAGTTTTTTAAACATTCATTAAGGATACATGAATATATTTATTAAATCTCCATTTACATGTAGATCATGTATTTCTTATATTGATATTTTTTTGTATAAATAAATTTATGTGGGCATATGAGTTAAGCTCCAGTTTTATATTGTTTTGAAGAATATTTAATTATACTTGCTTTCTTCAAACTTGTGCTTATCCCATACTAGCTATTGATTCCTTGACCAAATTTGTGCATCTCTTCTTGAATCAATTAGCTTCTTCCTTAAAGTCTTCTTTTGATGATATCTTCTTGGCCTTTTTTTTGGTTGACTTTATGGATACATGCCTTTTAATAGATTTTTAATCTTTTCATGTGTATATATATATATATATATATATATATATATATATATATATATATATATATATATATATATATTGTAGGTCCTAAAAAATCAAATGGCACACATCAACAAAGTCAGAAAATCAAGAAATACAACTTTCAGATGACTAGCACAGACAACAGATTGCGCACCATTCAGATTGCGCAGGATCGATTGCGCACACTCTCAACTGCGCAAGCTGACGTGGCAAAAGTCATCATTATCTGACACAATCAAATCTTCTGACAACTGACAGCACGGAGATCGAGGTGGCCGTTCGTTTAATCGTGCAGCACGGCGCTCGAGGACAGCTGGCAGCGCAATCCATGTTGGCGCAATCCGAGTTGGCGTAATCCATTTCCTGCGTAAATTAAGTTGGCGCAATCCAATGTCTGCGCAGTTTAATGTACGCGTTCTACCAGTACAAATGATAAAGTACACGTGGCATTCATGCCATCAATTGCTCATTTCGTAGCAAACTGCCTATGCACGATCATGCGCATTTCAATCAAATGATGCCATGTGTCCCAGACAGTTAACCCATGATCCAGCAACTGCCTGCGCAGTCCATTGCTGCACAAACCAATTGCTGCACAATCCATCATGCGCAGTCCAGAATAACTAAAAGTTAGTTATTTCTCAGAACTCTATAAATAGAGTTTCAAGTCTTCATTCAAGGAGATCACAAAACATCAGACTTCAGAGATCAGAGAGTTCAGGAGTTCTTGCCCAAGTGCTGTTGCATTCTTCCGAGGCTTTTGCCTTCAACTTCCGAGGCTTTCTGCCTTCAATTCCAGAGTTGTTTTCAACTTCAGAGGCTTCGTCTTCAGAGTTCACATCGTACAAGGGATAAAGCAATCGTCATCTAAATTGGATTCCTAAAGTTGTACCGTTCCCAGAATTCAAATTGTAATCTTTTACAAAGTTTGTATCAATAAAGTTCTTCAACTTTTGTTTTTGCAAACAAAATGGCGACTCTGCTGGGGACGACTTTCTCCTCCGATGAGGAAGTGACAACTCAATGTGACGTAGCGTCTATCGGAAAGACGCAGAAGACACTGGTTGTGAAGATCAACCAGACAGCCTACGAATCCATGATCAACTCCAAGACCACTCCTCGCACTGCAACCACTGCTGCCACAAGCAAAGTGCGCTCAGAGTGGGTTCCAAAGACTACTGCGCATTCTGTCAATGTCGCCAGCAAGTCGTCTGCACAATCTGCCAGCAAGTCTGTTGCGCAGTCTAGAGCTTCTGTCACCAAGCCCTGTACACAATCTTTCTCTGCTACTGCTGCGCAGTCTGCTATGGCCAGTGCACAAAAGACTTCATATGCTGCCATGGCTAAGTATAAAACTCCTATGCCTTTGGCGCAATTGGCTGCAAAACTTCCTGCACAAACTAACATTCCAGCAACCAGAGTGCAACCTAAGCATTCTGTGGCAAGAACTCCTGATGCGCAAACCACAGTTTCTGTGGCCAGAACCAATGTACCATCAACTCATGCGCAAAGCACTCCTGCGCAATCCAAGAGTGACAGCCTTTTGGCTAAACTATTTCACAACAAAGGAAGAGATTCTGCTCCTCTTCCCAAACACACTATTGCTCCTGCGTAATCCACTGGGGGTAGTCCTTTGGCTATTCCTCTTTCTCTTCAAAACAAAGGGAAAGGCCCATTGGTCTTTTCTCAAACTTTCTTGTCTCATGACTTGGAAGACAACAGAGGGAAACGCTCTTTAGCTAACCCTTCGTCACAAAACAAAGGAAAAGGCCCTTTGGTCTTTTCTCAATCTTCTTCAGTTTTTACTGAAGAAGATCCATCTGAATGTGCCTTGGCACCAATCAGTACTAGAACTCTTTCAAACAAGGATTCTTCTTTCCTTTATAACAAGAGCACTTGTACTGATCAAAGAGGTATTCTGCCTACTCCGGTAGCAGAATTCCAGGATCTCCCAACTCTCAAAATTTCCCGTTCCAGATAGGGAAAACTGTTAGTGTCTCAGACAGAAACCCCTGGGGGTGAATTTGCTGATCTCAGAACTTATCTCAACAGACCCACTTCGGTAAAACGTAAACAGCCAATGCCGAAGATCAAACATCATCAGAAACAAACCTCTAAAGTCAAAAATCTCGACACTTATGCCAATGAAGTGAGCACTTCCCTGTATACTCAAGGGACTAAACATTTAAAGAATCGGAATCATGTTTCGAATGTTATCAAAGAACAGATCCCTTAGAGTTTTCCTCGTCCTGTTGTTGTTCCTGATCTTCGAGAACATCTTAGATAGAAACGGGACAATGTCTCAACACCTCTATCTCAACCATCTGATCATCATTGCAATCACAAAGTCATCATCCAATGTTGTTGTCAAACAACAAAACGATCTGTCTTCGATCGTCTGACTTTTGCTAAATCTGAACCTATGTCAGAGGAAGACGAAGTCTTGTATGCTTCGGTCAACATGACTTCCCGAGACACTGGGGGTAGAAGATGCTCTAAACATGGTAGGCTTTGCAAGCCAAGCCAGCAGTATTTAGAATTACTCCAAGAATCTTCCGAAGGAGTGTTTCAACATACCCGTTCTCGAAGCCGAGATACAATCGGTCAAAGGAATCTTCCTCAAAACCCTTCAGGTTATTCTTCTTCAGACTATGATGCATATAGTGAAAGTTCCGAACAGACGGTGTCTTCCACTGTACCAAGAGAAGTGACAGCTTATGTTGTCACTGATGATCCTGATGCTTCAACTTCTATAAATCAGGAACAGCGAATTGCTGCACTTGAAGACAAACTAAAAACCATGGCTGAAATGGTTGCTAGTATGCATTCCATCATTGTAGCACAGCATGCTACACCACCAACTGCACCTACTACTAGTCCAGAGATCATAGCATCTTCAGTACCTGCCAATACTGGGCTGGGGGTAGTATCTCCTCAAATGCCTCCTGTACAAGTACAAGTTCAAACTACACCTAGTCAATCAGGAGCTGGGGGTAGTGCTTACAATGTTGTTCCTCCTCCTACCACTCTAACTCAACCTGCACCTTCTTCGTCATCAGAAGACGCCAATGAAGCTGTCAAACTCTTGCGAACCCAGTTCGAAGCTTTCAAAGAGAAAGACAACTTGCAAAGATTGGGGATCAAACAGCCCTATCCAGTTGAATGGAAGGAAGTCCCGTTCCCACCGAAGTACAAAATCCCAACAATCTCTTTGTTCGATGGCAGTACTTCTCCTAGTCAATTCATCAATCATTTTGAGGTAATGACCGTTCAACTCCAGCCAAATGACGCTCTTCTTACCAGAGTGTTCGTCGGTTGTTTAGCCGGCGTAGCATATGACTGGTACAGAAGTTTGCCCGATGGTTGTATCACTTCCTTTTCAGGTCTCAAACAAATCTTCCTGGAACGGTTCTATGAAGGATTCAATGACATGACTATGTCAGCTCTCAACAAAATCAAATAGAAACACAATGAAACTGCAGAGAGTTTCATCGAACGGTTCCGTCGTGAAGCTTTGAAAATGCCTCCCGGAACTCCAGCTGCTGTCACTATTGATACTAGTAAGGCAAATCTTTTGTCTATTATCAGTATGTAGACGGGATCTACCCAATTCCAAGATTGGCCTTCATTCATTGTCAACGCCAAAGCTGCTGAAGTGAGTGCCGAGAAGTTCAAACAATTGGGGGTACAGATGTCTAACCCTGATCGAGATAAACATCAGACGTCAGGTGGTGGCAACCGCCAGAACAATCGCAAAGCAAAAGAGACTTTGAACATTAATTTGAACAAAAATAAAGAGTCTCTAGCTGTCAATGTAGCTCCGCCTACTTCCACTCCTACTCCTTCTGCACCTCCACCAAGGGAACCTCGTCCGAAAGTGGAATATTCCTTTGATGAGAATGACACTGCAAGCATCTTTGAATGTTTACTCAAAAGCAATAAAATTTAGCTCCCAGACCCAAAGAAACCTGTTGAAGTCGGTAAGACAGATCATCCTAAATATTGTGTCTACCACAGGTTCATTGGACATCCTACTCGAGCATGCTACGTGCTCAAGGGCAAAATTCAAGACCTTATTAATGCTGGTGTTGTCACTCTGCAGCAAGACAAGAAGACTGTTACTGCGAACATGGTTTCAGTTCAGTTTGGTGATTTTCCTCCGTAGATGGTACAGTACGGTGTCATTCCAATTCCCAAAGCTACTCTTGAGATTAAAAATCTCCCACTCCCGCCAAATGAAGGTCTTGTTCCCTTGTCTCTTGACAACGGTAAAATTATGTGGATCCATCCCGATCTTGCTCCGAAATTCGAACTGTCCTCTTCTTCCAAGAAGAAAGTTCGTTCTAAAGGTAAAACAAAAATTTACAACATGGTGTCTTTTGATCCTATAGTTGACGAAGAGATTCTGTTAGGCACCAGATCAGGGAAAGCCTATTTGAAAGATCATTCTGAAGGTCAAGAGAATCCTGCTTCTTCTTCTGAACCTGCCCCGGCACAACCTGCTTCCACTGAAGAGATCCCTTCTAAATCTTCACCAGTTGTAGTACCTATTCCTTCCAAGCCAATGACGGCTGACAAAGGCAAGCAACAAGTCTGCTTTGATAAACCATTGAAGAAATTATCTCCTACAGGACTTGAAAAGTCGTACAACTTTGATATATTGGCTCAACTGGCCATTATACCGGCCAGGCTATCAATCTTCGAGCTCTTGCGCCTTTCTAAAGAGACTCGAGAAACTCTAAGTGAAGCTCTGATGCAGGCTGAAACTTGCTTAACACTTCTCAAAAAGCCGGAATCAGAACCAGCCTCTTGCCGTCATTGTCATAGTATCTTGGAGTTGATTCCAAACATCACTTTCACTCAGGATGATATGCTGCTGGAAGATAACAGACATGATCGTCCTCTCTATTATACAGGATATGTCGATTCGATGAAAGTCGATCGTATCCTGATAGATCCAGGGTCTGCACTCAGTATCATGCCAAAGACAATGCTCGATGCATTAAACATACCAGTGCATAGTCTTTCAAGCATAATCACCACTATCTTGGGATTCAACCAAGGAAGGAGTGAACCGCTGGGTAAGATTCGCCTGAAACTCCAAATAGGCAATCTTCGCACAAAGGTGACCTTCTATATTGTCGACAATCATGGTTGTTCTTACAATGCTCTCTTGGGAAGACCTTTCCTCCATGAACATAACATCGTTCCATCAACTCTGTATCAATGCATCAAATATGTTGATGACAAAGGACAAGTCCACAAAGAAGTTGCAGACCTTTATCATTTTAAGGGCGTTGAAGCGTATTGCAACGATGCTCGTATATACAAGGAGGAATTTATGAAAGTGGTATTGGCAATGGATAATGAATAAGATCAAGAAACACTGCCCAAGGATACTCTCATTATACCTGTTAAAGGGCGTGTTTCCCATCCTCAATCTTCTAAACCACTGGCTATTCACTTGCCAGTTCAGAGTCAATCTACTGATGACGATCAAGATCAAAGGGAGCTCACCTCTTTTGAACCACTTGTTATTGATTTACGTCGTAACAAGGACAAAAAGCAGCTTACTTCTTCTGAACCACTTGTTGTTGATTTAACTCACAACAAAAAAAAAGGGAGCTCACCTCTTCTGAGCCACTTGTTATCGACCTTCGTCGTAACAAGCCTCCTCCACGTTCTTCTTCTCTCCCTCTTGTAATCAATCTGACCAAGCCTGCTAAGGCTAAAGGTCCTGCTGTAAATATAGATGTACATATCAATGAAAAAGCATCTACTTTCCAGTATACTGATGTTATTTATCATACTAAATACTATTTGGATATGTTATATAGCTTTCAGTCATTTACAATGGGAGTTGTACAATCTCTTCAAATAGAAGTTTCATGTGAATATCCAAAAGATTCATATCGTATTGTTCCTGCTCACAAGAAAGGTGAACGTCCAATACTTTTTAGTAAAAGACCGGAACAAAAATTTAGCTACACGGATGATAGCAAAGTTAACGACACGGGACATCTTCAATTCCGTCGTTACAGTCAACAATCAAAAGACATTGTCCGAAAGATGGGTTACGACTTCAAAAGTGGCCTCAACTACAGTAAGGGAAGAAAGACTCCTCTCTGTACCGCTGTTCCACAAGGAAAGTCAGAAATGTATTACAGCAGGACCAAAAGAGGCCTCGGATACGCTTCACCTCCAATGTTATCCCCAGCAGTTTTTGATTCTGATAGCGAAGAACGTTCTAATTCTTCCGATTCCAGATCATGGGATTCTGACACTAGCATTGGTGAAGTCCATCATGTAATCGTATCTTCTAATATGGTTTCCGCTGAGCTTCCGGAAGGATATGATAAGGACATTGAAGAAAGTTCTGAAATAGATCCTTGGGCTCAACAGATGGATAATCAGTGGGTACTCCGATTTGAACAGAGAGAACCTCCTACTGAAGATCAATTAGTTCAGGTTGATGTAGGAGAAAGCGAATCACCTCGTCCAATCTTTATTAGCAAGAATCTTCCGAAAGCAGATAAGCAAGAGTTGATTCTTCTCATTAAAGAATTCATTGACATCTTTGCTTGGAGTTATGAGGACATGCCAGGTTTAGATCCCAAAATTGCTACTCACAAACTGAACATTCTTCCCAATGCTAAACCAGTCAAACAGTAATAAAGGCGATTCAAGCCTGAAATGATGGATGCAATCGATGATGAAGTCAAGAAGCTTATCGCTTGTGGCTTTATTCGAGAAGAACAACATCCTGATTGGGTAGCCAACGTTGTTCCAGTCCTGAAGAAAACCGGCAAAGTTCGAGTCTGCATCGACTTCCGGGATCTTAATGAAGCATGTCCGAAAGATAAATTTCCTCTTCCTATCACGGATGTCATGATTGACAATACCTGTGGGTTCGAGCAAATATCTTTTATGGATGGATTCTCTGGATATAATCAGATCAAGATGAATCCCGAAGATAAAAAACACACATCTTTTCGTACTCCTCGGGGAGTCTATTGCTATACAGTGATGCCATTTGATCTCAAGAACGCTGGTGTAACTTACCAACGGGCTATGAATACTATTTTCAGAGAACATCTTCGCAAAATAGTCGAATGCTATGTTGACGATATTACTGTCAAAAGTCATCTAAAAGAAGATTATATCCAAGATTTGAGAACAATCTTCAATCTCATGCGTCAACATCAGCTCAAGATGAATCCCACCAAGTCATTCTTGGGTGTCTCTAGTGGTAAGTTTCTCGGCTTCGTTATTACCTCTAAGGGTATACACGTAGATCCCGAGAAGATCAAAGCCATTCAAGAGATGCGTCCTCCACGTAACCTAAAAGAGCTATGAAGATTCCAAGGCCGACTTGCGTACATCAGGCAATTTATTTCGATCTTGTCTGGACGCTGCAGACCATTCACTCAGCTAATGAAGAAGGGTGTATCTTTTATTTGGACTGAAGAATGTCAACAAGCATTCGATGACATCAAACGATATCTCATGAACCCACCAGTTTTGGTGCCACCAATCTCAGGCATTCCATTCTTAATGTATGTCCGTGCTATGGATCATTCGTTGCGTGCTTTACTCGCCCAAAAGAACAAAGAAGGTCACGAACAGGCCATCTACTATCTCAGTCGTACTATGATTGGTGCTAAACACCGTTATAGTCCGGTTGAAAAAGAATGTCTAGCTCTTATGTTCGTCGTTCAAAAGACAAGACATTACATCATTGGTCAAACCATTCATGTCATATCACGGGTCAATCCTCTTCGGGTATTGATGAAGAAGCCTAGTATACTCAACTCTCGGCTAGCTACATGGGCCATCCTTCTAGCCCAATATGATATGGTGTATGTTCCTCAAAAATCTGTCAAAGGTCAAGCACTGGCAGATTTCTTGGCGGCTCATCCCGTACCAGAAACATCCAAGCTTTATGATGAAATTCCAGACGAGACGTTAGAAGTCAACTTGATCTCTGAAGACTTTCCAACCTGGCGTTTATTCTTTGACGGAGCATCCAGGATCGGACCCAATGGTACTATTGTAGCAGGAGTTGGAGTTGTTCTCGTTTCCCCAGAAGGATCAACTATCCAAAGAGCCTACTCTTTAGACGAATCCTGTTCCAATAACGTAGCCGAGTACAATGCTCTACTCATTGGTCTTCAATTAGCCAAGCAATTGAACGTCGAGTATCTCAAAGTTTATGGCAATTCTAAGCTGGTTGTCAATCAGGTTAGAGGAACTTATGAAGTCCGTCATCATGATCTGGTACCTTACTTTAAGGCAGCAATGAACATGGCTACATCGTTCAAAGCTTTCTTTATTGAATATGTACGCCGAGCTTGTAATACTGAAGCAGATGCCTTAGCCAATCTTGCAGCAGTCTTAGCTGTTCCCATCCGAAGACAACAAGTGGTGGTTATTTCTAATCGAGAATTGTTTTGCGTAGAAAACAATCGTAACATTGAGTTCAGTAATTTTGCTAAAATTAATGTTATCAATGAAGATTGGAGAACTCCTTTCATCGATTTTGTGGTTCATGACATACTCCCCGAAGATCCTAAGGAGGCTACAAGTATTCGACGACGATCTCTACGATTCTACTATAATCAAACCACTAAGACTCTCTATCGACGGACTTATGACGGTCTTCTTCTACGCTGTTTAGCTGGTGAAGAGGCAAAATAAGTACTGCGTGAAGCTCACGATGGTGTTTGCGGAGCACATCAACTCGGTCCTAAACTACAGGATCGTATCCGAAGAATGGGTTACTACTGGCCCTCTATGGTATCAGATGCCATCGAATATGTAAGGAAATGTCGAACTTGTCAAATCCATGCAGACTTCATTCATCAACATTCGGAATTTCTACATCCGACAGCCGCTTCTTGGCCTTTCGAAGCTTGGGACATGGATGTCATAGGTCCTATTAATCCTCCTTCTTCTAAAGGACATCGGTTCATTCTAGCAAAAACAGAGTACTTCTCTAAGTGGGCTGAAGCTATACCCTTGGCTGAGGTCAAAACCGATAGCGTTATCAATTTCGTCAAACATCATGTCATTTATCGATTTGGTGTCCTTCGACGAATTATTCATGACAACGGACCACAATTCATCAGCCAGAAATTTATCAGATTCTGTGATGATCACCGGATTGACAATGTTGCTTCGACTGCCTACAATCCTGCTGCTAATGGTTTAGCCGAAGCCTTCAACAAAACTATTATCAAGCTTCTCAAAAAGTTTGTATCCACTAACAAACGGAATTGGAGTGAAAGCTTGGCGAATGTCTATGGGCCTACCGAACTACGGTCCACAATCCTACGGGTTTTACACCTTTCTCTTTGGTATATGGCTGTGAAGCTGTTCTTCCTCTGGAACTTCAAATTCCTTCCTTAAGGATTGCCATTGCTAACGAGCTTACTACAGAGAACAATGACCTTCTTCGACTTCAAGAATTGGAGGCACTCGACAAAAAGTGATTAATGGCTCAACAACATATTGAGTTATATCAAGCCCGCATTTCGAAAACTTTCAATCGTAAAGTGAAGGTCAGAGCCTTTCAACAAGGAGAACTTGTTTTAACAGTCAGACGTCCTATGACTATGACTCATATGAGCAAAGACAAGTTCGACGCGAAGTGGGAAGGTCCATACGTTGTGAGCAAGGTCTTCTCAAATAGAGCTTATCAACTCTCAGAACTGGATGGACGAATTGCAATGATGCCTATCAATGGCAAATTCCTTAAAAAGTACTGTGTATAAATGTAAATACTTGTAAATCATCAAGACAAGTTTATAAATAAAATTTTATTTAATCATGAATGATAGTACATGATATTAAGGAAGATCACTATCGTCCTTCTCTACATTTGGACGCGGACCACTACCGTCCTTTTCAAAAACATGGTCAGCAAAAGAACCGAGAACCTCTTTGCTGGAACCCACTAGGAACTTGCAGGCAGCCATCCTCATGGCTTCTTCTTCTTCAGTCCTTCCTGGCTCAAGCAGAAAGTCCAAGATGTCTCTCGGTGGTTTGGGTGCAGACGAACCTTCGCCTGCTTCTGCTTCCTTTGGCTGATTTGGATCGACAGGACATTTTTTAACTTCTTCTTCAACCTTTGGAGCGAGCTCAGTCTTCTTGAGTGCATCTTCAGACGACATTTTTTATGTTGAAAAGTGAAAGTGCTCATTCCTGTCAGATTTTTGTCCTATTTATAGACAGAGATTTCTCAAACAACGAAGCGACACATTCATCCGATGGTTCACCCGTTCATTCACTCATCACATGACGGTTCATCCGTTCATTACATTCATCCGACGGTTCACCCATTCATTCACTCATCACCTGACGGTTGTCCGTTCATTACATTCATCCGACGGTTCACCCGTTCGTTCATCACTTGACGGTTCGTCCGTTCATTACATTCATCCGATGGTTCGTCCGTTCATTCATTATCACTTGACGGTTTATCCGTTCGTTTTATCATTTGACAGTTTTTTTGTTCATCTCATATCCATATCAGTAACTTGTCGTTTTCGATTAAGTTGTCAATTGAAATAATAGTATTTAATATATTCTGCCACGTCCACATTACCTCTGAGCAGATATAATGAATATAATTATTTTCTACAAGAAATATATCATGTCTTGCACCTCTGAATATATTTTCTATCTCTATTATTTATATCTAATAAAGATATACAATAAATAAGGGAGCCACAGCAAAATGTCTTTTATTTATCAAAATACGAGGCATTACAAAAACACATCTACGACAAAAGATACAGAAAGTTCTATTAAGAAGGAGGAATGATCAAATTGTCAATCTGCTGCTTCAGAGTTTGCAGCTCTTCTTCATGAGTGGATGTCACCCTCCTTCTAGCCTCTTCCATCCCGGTTTCTTTATTAAAGACGGGCATCTCTACAGTCCGGCGAGTGATCTCTGCACCATGAGTTGTATCGTACTCAGCCTTCTCTTGAATCAAGGCATTGAATTGTTCAATCACAAGTTGATGATTAGCAGTTTCCTCTTCTAATTCTTGTTGGAGACGAACAATCTCTACTCTCAGTTCAGCAGTTCTCTGTCCTTTTCTTTCAGCCATCAAAGTTACTGATTCTAGCTTGGAATTGTTTTCAACAGACTTTGTGGAATAAGCCTCCAAAAGATTTTGAAGATTCATCCTTTCTATAACAGCTGCTTGGGCCATTCTCTCGAACTCAGCCTGCACTAGAGATTCTATTTCCTTCTGTTTGAGCTCCTTATATTTCTTTATGGAGATTTCTAACTCATCCAGTATATGCTCAAGGAGAGTAGCTTGAGCTTCGTCACCTTGCTCCCTTACAGCCCTCACTAAAAGAGAAGTTGGGTTTCTAACCATAAAGAAATCAGCTCCCTCTTTGTCCATCATTTTATTGACTAGGGGTTTCAACGATTCAAAGAAACATCTGGTGAATGATTGAACAACTTGTTGATTAATTGCCAGAGTCCCAGGAGTCGCAGCTACTCCTGTTGAAGATGAGGCAGTAGGATGCTCAATCCTTTGTGTCTGGATGGCAGGCTCTTTAAACAAAGGAGCCAGAGTGGAGCTATTCGCCCCTCCTGTTTGTTCCTCTGCAAAAGTAAAATTGTAATTTTGCTAGTCGTTTGCTAAATAACCAAAAAGATCAAATGAAGGCAGTCTTACCTTGGTTCGATCCAGCAATGAGCTTATCCCCTGCAGGAGTAGACTCTGGTTGAGCAGAAGTAACTTCAGCTATAACAGCTTGGCTACTACCCGCTTCAGAACCACAAGACAAATGATGACTACTACTAATAACCACCGTCGTTATGGGCAATATGTCTGTGCACGTCAGAGGTGCTGGAGGAGTCTCATGATCTACAGGAAATACAAATAAAGATGTTAGCAATCAATTCATTCAAGCGAAGATTGCTAATTTTATTTTATACCTTGGGGATCATTAGCAGGAGTTTCTTCCAGAGTCTCTTCATCTATTGCTTTTCCTGGAACCTCAATATCCCTTTTAGGATTTAAGGTATCGGTAGCATTCTCGGGAGCCTCAACTTCCTTTTCAGGATTTAAGGTCTCAGCAGCATGCTCTGGAATTTCAACATCCTCCTCATTTACATCATTGACAACGGTAGGAGATATGTGCACTTCATTATCTTCTTCAAGATCTTGCATATAGTCATCAACATTCTCAGATGAAGAGCTCTCCTCATCCTCGTCTTCTTCTGGTGCCTTCTCGCTGGTAGTCGCGGCTTGGTCACCATAGTCACCCAGAGGACTGTAGATACAATCTTCTAAAGCTGCAATTACTTTGCGATCTTCCTCTTTGCGAAGGGTTCTCGGAGTAGGCGGAAGTTCAATAATCTGTAATTGCTCTTCCCTCACTTCCTCTACAGTACTTCCTCTAGGCTTTTCGGCCTCAGTTTTCGAAGCAAGATTTGTCCTTTGCTCAACCTCCTCTCTATGTTCAGGACTAGGAGTTTTATTCCTAGGCTCTGAAACAGGAGTAGGAGAGGGCAAAATTAATCCAGCTGTAGCATCCATCACCATTGAAGACGGAGCTCGATTCCTTCTGTGGGCCATCTTCTTTCTTTTTAATGGCCTCTCAGGGCTCTCTATATTGATAGTTTCAACTTGTTTCTGGATAGAAGTTGGTGTTGAAGCCTCTTCTTGTTGAGTTGACCCGGCCAGTTGCTGAGACTGGGATCGAGTGGTGATCCATTCAGAAGAATGATCTAGGATCAACTTCTTCTTTGCTGCTGGAGCAGGTGGATCTTCTTTTCTTTTCCTTTTAGCAGGAGATCTACCCACTTTCAGAGAGATACGCATTGCTGCGTTTACTTCTTGAGGGAATATAATATCCCTCGAAACTTCTAAAGGTGCATCTGCTGGCTCGTGCACTTCATCATTTATAGGGATCGACAGAGTAATTCTTCCTTTCTTCAATCTCGTCGAAGAAGCAAAACTATCTGTGAGATTAAAGTTCTCAGCAAAAGTGTTCGCGGATGTATAAAATACTGAATAAGTAAATAGCATCCTAGGACCATGAGTGCTATTTGCTGGCATCGAGAATATGGCCTTCGTATCACGGGCATTATAGTAAGCCTAGGCTCGGGCCCCGACTATCAAAAAACCCTTGCCTTGGAGGTAGGTGATTGCATTCCCCACATGGAATTGATCATATCCAAATTGTCGAGCAAAACGGCTGGGGAGATATGGTTCTAAGTAACATTCCTCTTCGAACCGGTAAACAAGATGAGACGGTCGAATTGTCTTCAACCATTCAAAGGCTGCACGATTTAGAGGTTGCATCTTTGAGTCCACCATGTTTGTTGACATCTGATCATATCCAGCAGGGAGAGGAGCACAACAAAAGTTCCATCCTCTATTCAGATTTAAAACATATCTATACTCGCTCAAAGAAGTGTACTTCCATTTGCCGTGAGAGTACCTTCGCAAAAAGCTACCATCAACCGGTCCCATGCCAGGGTCCATTAAAGTGGGATAGTGGAGAAGCAACCATCCAAATAAATATGTGTATGGCAGTTCTAGGCGAGGGAATTCTTTCTCTTCTTTTGCCTTCAGCATCAAATCGACATATAGACGAAGACTGGCATTTAATTTGCAAGTCATTGCTGATAATAGGTCCACCTTGTAGCCAAAGACTAACTTGACAGCGACAAAAAGAACGCCGCGGTAAAAGCGATCCACAGCACTGGATCCGGGAACCACAAACCGCCGAAGCCAGTATGTCAGAAACCCTGCCAGTTGGGCTTCTTTTGACATGGGTCTATAGCCCATTCTCAAATAACTCTCCAGAGTGTCCCCTGTCTTCAAAGGAGGATATTGATAATCATCTTTCATTTGCTTATCAAAATTACCACTCTGTTCCATCAGCTTCATAACTTCTGTATTGCTCAAGGGTTTGAAGAAATTAGGATAGCATTTGTCATTTTCCTTAGTCTTCTTCTCTTCTATGTGGTTAAGAAACAGATAGGGTAACCATTTCGAAGAATAACATGTGTTGGCTGTAGCACTCTTATAAAATAGGGAGAAGATCTTGTAATGGCATAGCAGTTCCTCGAACACTGCTACCATCGCTGCATTTTTCCTTCTAAGTTTGTCCAACTCATCATTTGTTGGAACAAACTCTTCATATGGAGCGTCTGCCATTGGCAAATACGAGATATATTTCATCTCGTGGAGTGCAAACCCAATTTCTCCACCAGGGGTCATGAAAGTTCCCGTTCTATAATTGTATCTTTCAGCCAAGGCCAAGAACATGTGTGGATTGGGTGCAAAACCATAAACAGTGGCGTGCACTGCTTGGTACAGATTCATCTGTTGAAGTCTGTCTTCAAATGTTGTCAGAATCAAATTTGCAATACAGCTCCATCTCCTCTAATCTGGATTCACCAATCCAGTTAATCTGATATCCTGTTCGGGGTACTTCCCTTCAGCTTTTGCAAATTCATTTGTAAATATCGGTGTTCTGACAGGCATCAACATAGTGGAGTCCTCTGGCGGAATGCAACCAGGTCTCAAGCCTCTCAACAAGAACCTGTATCGATCAGAGGAGCTGTAGAACATATCCTTCTTATTTGGCCCCTTCTTTACGAAAATTTTCCCTGCACGGGCGTCTTGAAAAAGAGTGATATTCCACTCCATTTTCCTCGGATAGCTCGCATGAGCATACCGGGATAAAGGGAGGCAACGGGCAATATCTGGTATGAAGAAAGACCTATCTTCCTAATGGACTATTCTTTCCTCCATCCTCGGCCTTGGTTGCGAGCTTTTCTCAAAAGCCTCACCAAACAGGAATAAAGGTTTCTTATGAATAACAGCGTCTGCTGATTCCAAGGGCTGTACATTCATTAAACACAGTAGAGTCTCATTGTCTTGAGATATCAGAATCGCCTGACGGGAGGTCGGTAAATCATACTGGGGATAATGTACATGGGAGAGATCCTCTTTATACCCAGACTCTGAAAGAGTTCCCTCAAAAATTTCATATTCTGGATCTTCTCTCACATTAACTGCATCAAGCAGAGAAAATAAAAATCAGTACAAGTCAAGTCAAAGATTCTGTCATCAATTTACGTAAAATTAGAATGCGCAACATCAGATTGCGCAGTATCAGTTTGCGCAAAAGTTAGACTGCGCGAACAAACAGCCATCAGTTTGTGCTGACGATCTCGCGCAAATCAGCAGATTGTGCTGACATCTGCCAGCACAATTCAACCGATTGTGCAGAAAGTCGCTCTTCATAAAAATGAAGAGTTAACTGATTTGTGCAACCAGAACCCTAAAAAGGGTGGCACAGTATGATCACATCTCTAAAAAGAGATGGATTTTGAAGAACAGTGAGATCAAAACCCTAAAAAGGGTTTTTGATTAAAAGTTCTCTACCTGACATTGCAGGGTGCGCGAATTCATGACGAGAAGCTCGTCGTACGGCTCTGTTTGATGATTCGGCCGGGGCCTTGTCCTTATCGGCTGCGGAGGATCGTCGGGGCGCCATGAAGATCGTCGGAGAAGAAAGTCGAAGTTTGCTCGGAAATCTCTTTCTCTCAAACACAAAGAAGGCAAAGTAAAGAAATGAAATAAAGAAGAGAGCTATTTATAGTTTTTGAAAACGAAACGGCTGCCTCAGTTTGCGCCGAAAATTGGGGACAATCCTTCAGATTGCGCAGCCAGCTGTCATCATGCACAAATTGATTCAAATTTCAAAATTCAAAGTATTTCAAAATTTTGAATAAGTTCAACTTTCGAAAACTTTGAAGGGGGTCTTATAGGTCCTAAAAAATCAAATGGCACACATCAACAAAGTCAGAAAATCAAGAAATACAACTTTCAGATGACTTGCGCAGACAACAGATTGCGCACCATTCAGATTGCGCAGGATCGATTGCGCACACTCTCAACTGCGCAAGCTGACGTGGCAAAAGTCATCATTATCTGACACAATCAAATCTTCTGACAACTGACAGCACGGAGATCGAGGCGGCCGTTCGTTTAATCGTGCAGCACGGCGCTCGAGGACAGCTGGCAGCGCAATCCATGTTGGCGCAATCCGAGTTGGCGTAATCCATTTCCTGTGCAAATTAAGTTGGCACAATCCAATGTCTGTGCAGTTCAATGTGCACATTCTACCAGTACAAATAATAAAGTACAGGTGGCATTCATGCCATCAATTGCTCATTTTGTGGCAAACTGCCCATGCACGATCATGCGCATTTTAATCAAATGATGCCATATGTCCCAGACAGTTAACCCATGATCCAGCAACTGCCTGCGTAGTCCATTGCTGCGCAATCCATCACGTGCAGTCCAGAATAACTAAAAGTTAGTTATTTCTCAGAACTCTATAAATAGAGTTTCAAGTCTTCATTCAAGGAGATCACAAAACATCAGACTTCAGAGATCAGAGAGTTCAGGAGTTCTTGCCCAAGTGCTGCTGCATTCTTCCGAGGCTTTTGCCTTCAACTTTCGAGGCTTTCTGCCTTCCATTCCAGAGTTGTTTTCAACTTCAGAAGCTTCGTCTTTAGAGTTCACATCGTACAAGGGATAAAGCAATCGTCATCTAGATTGGATTCCTAAAGTTGTACCATTCCCAGAATTCAAATTGTAATCTTTTACAAAGTTTGTATCAATAAAGTTCTTCAACTTTTGTTTTTGCAAACATATATATATATTATTGATTCCTAACTTCTGATATTTATTTTACTTCTTCAAGTTAAGATGTTGAGAGAAAATGTTTATTAGTGTCTTGACTATGACTATTTATGGAAGTTCTTTTAAGGATCACATAATTTTGTTTTTTAACTTGCTTATTAATTTTACCTCCTTAATTAGTGCACACTTTCTAGTCTATTTTTTTATATTTTACTATGGTGCACTATGAAAGCTTTAAAAAAATTGTGTATCTTACTATCTTTAGCTCTTAATTTGCTTTATTGATCATAATGATCTTTTTTTGCTCATTCCTTGGACATTTTTTTTTTGAATTATTGTTATCCAATGATATTTTTGCAGCACATAAGAATACATGTAATTGATACATCATATTTCTTATGTCTTTAGCTACCATGGGTTGAGCTTTTGTGTAAACCCCCTAAATTTCTACTACATTTTTTATATTATAAATTTGGTATTTATTGTGTACATCGTATTTGTACGTCACATATGAGTTCGCATTTGTCGTAATTTTACGTAGCGTGCGAGATTTGTATTTCGTATTTTCTCGTCGAGTGTGAATAGATGCGAAGTACTTATTTGTTTGAAAATATTTTTTAGATATAATATAGGTTCAAAATAATATGAGTTAAATATTTTATTTTAATTTTATTTACTTTAAAGTGGTATTTACGTTTATTGTGTGAATATAATTGATAATGTAGGAAAACAATGTTTCACAAATATTATTTTTTTTATGCAAATACAAATAATAAAATTTGTGTAGAAACTGATTTTTAAAAAAAAATTTAAAAAAAGGGTATTTCAAATATTCAAATTATTATTGTGATTTTCGAAATTAATTATTATTATATTTTATTATTTATAAAAAAGATATTTCAAATATGGTTTATTTTAATATGTAATTAATTGTGGTGATTTTAACTTGAAAAAGATTTTATTAACTTCTTTAAAGACAATTTAAATTAAAGGTGGAATTTATCCACATGGGATTAGATTTGAGTGAGTTACTTTTAAATCGATTTGAATTAAACCATAGAATATCTAAGGGGAATTTAAACTCCCCCCGTCCTTATCTAAATAGGGTTTCCACCTCCTATATAAGGAGAGCCCCATTGTTCTCTTCTCCATAAAATCCCCAAACCAAATTTCTACCACAAGAATACCGTACATCGTGTCCGTGTCGCATTTTTATCCACTAATAGCTCTAATACATATACAATGGTTTTCGACACCGTGTTCGACAAACTCGGACACACCGCTCCGCCATCAACACCTTCCCTTCCTGTCAAACTCCGTACCATCCAGAAGCTTCCATCTGACTCCTACGCCACCACCGCGACAGCCAACACCACTACCCTCGCTGTCATCAGCACCCCGACACCATCACCATTATGAACCCCAAACCACCGTACCCATCACCAGCAACCACCACTACCAGCGCCATTCCTCGACTACCCCCGTAGCCCCGATCACCCAGCAAATAACACCACCGCAAATAGCGCCTAACCACCACCGCTGCTACAACCTTCTCCGACCAGGACACCCCATGGCCGCCCCCGTCTCTACCACCGCCACTACCAGAATTCCCCTCATCTTCGCTACCCTCACCCTCACCTTCACAATCACCTACTGTCACGCCCCGAATCCGTAGAATCGATAGTCGTCCCCCGGGCGTGATGCCGTGCAAGCCTAAATTGCACTCGCACAAGGCATAGTCATAAGGTTATCCGAAACACAACAACAAGAGAATGCGCAGAGTAAATTGAACACACATTATAGAGAAGGAAATTTACTGCTTTATTGATAATGAACATCATTTTACAGACTCGATACAAAGGCGCCGTACGGGCTTTTTACAAACTGACTCCATTACAAAATGAACGTCGATGAGATAGCCATTCCATACATTTCATCCCTTGATTACAACTAGCATTACAAAAGCACTTGGGATGACGGAAAGTCACTCCATCTGTCTTCTTGGCCTTCGACAGCGGAGTCTTCAAAAGAGGTTGGATCCAAACTTCGACCGCAAGGACGAAGCTTCAAAACACACGAGCGTAGCCTCCCTTCACGCGGCACGCTCCTCCTGATTTATCGCACCTGTAGAGAGAGCGAGGATCAATACAATCAACATGTACTGGCGAGTGGCTAATTAGTTTCCAGGCTCTCATTTGGTTCAAGAGTTTAGATAGACATTTACACAACTTGCTTTTCGTGATCTTTCTAACCATCCTAGGTAATTTCATACGAAGCATTTAACAAAACATAACCCAAGTAAGTTATACCAGAATTTCCCTCGGTAGAGCGCTCCGTGCAACATAAAACTTACCATCACCTTTCCTGTTAGTTGAATAACAATTTATATCAAGTATTTGAGGTGGAGGTCACTGGCATTAACTAGCCATCCTGGACATAGCCTGGTAATACGGGACCCTTGCAACGCAATTAGCGAGCTCCGATGCAAGTCCCCGTCTTACCGGTTGCTTCATACCCAGCTCGGCTATAACATGTTTCTTCCTAGGCCGAGTCGGTCCTGTGGCCCCGGGTTGTCGCTCGAAGAAACCATCACCCTTGTCGACAAGTTGTCCATGACCTTGATAGGTTAACAAGGTATATTTGGGGTACCGTTGGGGCTTGTTATGTAATCGATTCATTCAGTTGTTTTGCAGGCCTAAAATAATTCTATCTCTTTTCTACACAATTCATCTTTTCTCTACTCAAACATAGGACTCATGTTTTCCAAGCGAATCATTCCATTTCATTACCATTACCCAAGTTCTCATTTTTGAAATAGAGGGTCGAGATGAAGGAGGTCAGCCACTCACCTTAGTATTTACTTGAGGCGAGAAACTGGTTGGCCGCGCTAGACGTTGCCTACACAATCACCTGAAATCGCAAAAGAAACCGATTAGAACACTGTATTATTCAAGGAAATTCGATATGAATGCGAAGTTCGAAACGTAAGCCATGAAAACCATCGAAAACATTCATGAAAACGCATTCAGAAAACAAAGCCAAAACCAACGCAAGCGGCGTGAAAAGCAGAGCAAAGGGAGGTCTCTCCCGACTCAGCCGCAGAGTCAATCCTTGAGGCGCAGCCCGCTGAATATGGGACTTGGTTCCGAAGAATCCATTCCATAGTGTGGAATGGATATTAATTCAACCGTTCCCGTTCGATCGATTCGATCGATCCCGACCTATCAGTCCCGACCGAGTCGACAGCGACAGTGTTTCTTTCTCGCGCACCCCGTGGACGGACAACGGGACACGATGTAGGGACGAAGCACTACACCATAACCAACAAAGTAAAAGTTTCGTCCTCGAAACTTAAGAACAGAACCTACCTCAATGAAAATAATGAAGGAAACTTTTTTTTCATCTCTGACTCGAGTTCCCATGTCGACTCTTTCGCCGCATGGTTCCTCCAGAGTATACGAACAAGAGGGATCACTCGACTTCGAAGCATCTTATCCATACGTTCTAAGATTTGAACTGGCTCTTCAACGTAGGATAAGTCGGACCTTAGCTCCAGCAGGCCAAAGTCCACCACGTGGCTAGGGTAGTGCACATACTTCAGCAGCTGAGAGACGTGGAAGACATTGTGCACACCTTCGAGCGCCGGCGGTAGGGCAATTCTATAGGCTTTGCGCCAAACCGAGTAACTCCTCGCATAGGCGACACCTTCAGGAACACGTGATCGCCCACCTGGAACTCAAGCGGTCTTCGATGGGTATCAGCATAGCTCTTTTGCCGACTCTGTGTAATCTTCAGTCTTTCCTGAATTAGCTTGACCTTTTCCACAGTCTGTTCCACCAGCTCCGGGCCGAGTATCTGTCGTTCCCCGACTTCATCCCAGTAAATGGGCGATCTGTACTTCCGGCCGTACAAAGCTTCATACGGTGCCATTTGGATGCTCGATTGGTAGCTATTGTTGTATACAAATTCTGCCAGCGGTAGGTGGACGTCCCAGCTTGATTTGAAGTCAATTGCGCAGAACCGTAGCATGTCTTCGAGAATCTGATTAACGTGCTCCGTTTGGTCGTCGATCTGAGGATGGTAAGCTGAGCTGAACTGCAACTTGGTACCCAGCGCCGACTGAAGGCTACTCCAGAATCGCGACATGAACCGTGAATCCCGATCAGAGATGATGGATACTGGAACTCCATGCAGCCGTACTATCTCGTCAAGATAAATCTGTGCCAGGCGATCAACGCTCCAAGTAACTTTGATGGCGATAAAGTGCGCTGACTTGGTTAATCGATCGACAATGACCCAGATGGCATCGTTCCCCCGTGCTGTCTTCGGCAGGCCAACAATAAAATCCATAGTGACGTGATCCCACTTCCACTCGGGAATAACGAGGTTCCACATCTCCCCGCCCGGTCGCTGATGCTCAGCTTTCACCTGCTGACAGGCCATGCATTGCGATACGAAGAGCGCCACATCTCTCTTCATCTCGTGCCACCAAAAGGTCGTACGGAGGTCCTTATACATCTTGGTACTGCCTGGATGCAAGGTATATTTCGCACAATGCGCCTCCGACATTATCTCCTTTCGCAGTTCTGAATCATCCGGAACACATAGTCGGCCATTCAATCTCAGCACGCCGGTCTTGTCTTCCACAAAGTCGGTCGCACTACCTATCGAAATCCGCTCGCACATTTTCTTCAGGTACGGATCATCCTTCTGAGCGGCCATGATCTTTTCTAGCAAACTCGGCTCTAACTGCAGCTGCGCCAACCGTACATCCCTGAATCGAACCCGGAGATCGATGCCCATTTCTTCTAGATCTTGTAGCAGTCTGCGGTTGATGGATAGCGAGGCAAGATATTTTCGACTCAGAGCATCCGCCACCACATTTCTCTTTTCCAGAGTGTAGTCGATCGTCAAGTCATAGTCTTTGATCAGTTCGAGCCAGCGCCTCAGTCGCAAGTTCAATTCCTTCTGGGTGAAGAGATACTTGAGGCTCTTGTGGTCGGTAAAGATTGTACACGCCACGCCATATAGATAGTGACGCCACAATTTTAACGCGAACACAATCGCCGCTAACTCCAGGTCGTACGTAGGATAGTTCTTCTCGTGCAGCTTTAACTGTCTGGAGGCGAAGGATATCACCTTATTTCGCTGCATGAGCACACATCCCAAGCCCTGGCCTGAAGCATCGCTGAATATCTGAAAACCCTCTGGCCCATCCGGAAGCGCGAGTATAGGTGCCAAAATTAGCCGCTGTTTCAGCTCTTGGAAGGAAGCCTCACAGTCATCCGACCACTCATACGCGACTCCCTTTTGAGTAAGGCGAGTCAAAGGCGATGCAATCTTCGCGAAGTCCTTCACGAAGCGTCGATAGTATCCCGCCAAACCAAGAAAACTTCGAATCTCACTAGCAGATGCAGGCCGCTTCCAATCAGCAACGGCTTCAACTTTCTTCGGATCGACTGCAATGCCTTCGGACGAAATGATATGACCGAGAAAGGATACGCTGCTTAGCCAAAATTCACACTTACTCCGCTTTGCATATAACTCATTCTCTCGAAGTGTCTGGAGCACGGCCCGTAGATGTTCTGCATGCTGCGCTCTATCCGTTGAGTAGACGAGAATATCATCAATAAAGACTACCACAAATTTATCAAGAAAGGGTCGAAATACCCGATTCATTAGATCTATGAAGGTGGCAGGGGCGTTCGTCAGGCCGAATGGCATTACCAGGAACTCGTAGCGGCCGTAGCGAGTGCGAAAAGCTAACTTTTGTACGTCGTCTGACTTGATCTTGAGTTGATGATAACCCGAGCTGAGATCAATCTTCGAAAATACCGAGGTGCCTTGCAGTTGATCGAATAAGTCTTCTATACGGGGCAATGGGTACTTGTTCCGGATGGTGGCCTTGTTTAGCTCTCGGTAATCGACGCACAGACGCATGGACCCATCCTTCTTCTTCACGAACAACACGGGCGCTCCCCACGGGGAAACACTAAGCCGAATAAATCCTCTGTCGAGTAACTCTTGTAACTGGACCTTGAGTTCCTTCAGCTCGGCGGGGCCATTCTGTACGGGGCCTTGGAAATCGGTCGGGTATCGGGGAACGTATCGATGTTGAACTCGATTTCTCGGTCGAGGGACATGCCGGGTAGCTCGTCCGGGAACACATCGGGGAATTCTGCCACAACGTCGGTCTGACCCGCGTTTGCACCATCCTGTCGTATGTCTCGGACGGACGCCAAATAGCCTTCGTACCCAGAATACAGCATCCTCCGAGCAAAAATCGCCAAAATCAGCATACAGGTCGACGACGCCTCACCACACGAAAAGCAGAATTCAGGCACTCCTGGAATGCGGAAGGTGACCGTCTTTCTAGCGCAGTCTATGGTTGCGTTGCACGGCCCGAGCCAATCCATTCCCAGAATGATATCGAAGTCCTTCATGTCTAGGACTATCACATCAAGACCGATCTTTTGACCGCCGATATAGATAATCCCGTCGGCGCAAGCTAAATTAGTGAGTATTGGTGTGCCCGACGGTGTGCTTACGCTAAGGTCGAGATCTAATGATATTATCGGAAATTTGTGCTCGGCGGCAAAGTCCACGGATATAAAACTATGCAAAACACCTGAATCAAATAGTACACGAGCAGGCACATTATTAAAACTAAGTATACCTGTCACGACCGTATCTGACGCAAACACTTCATCGCGAGTCATGGCGCAGACGCGGCCCTGGGCATTGGGGCGACGGTCTTGGCCATTTGCGGCACAGGTTGATAGGCTCAAGGCGCTGGGACTTGATTCCCTGGACGGTGCTGTTGGGGCGCCATTGGACGGTGTTGTTGGGGTACCGTTGGGTTCGGCCTTCTGGTTGGACAATCAGCACGATCGTGGCCTTTCTTGCCACAGTTCCAGCATCCATCCTCTGGTATCTGGCAATTGACGATAGTGTGACCGGGCCGGCGACAACGGATGCAGTAAGGCCATGGATTATGCCCTTAATACCCGCCTTGTTGTCCATTGTTTGGACGCTTGGTCGTATTGTTTCCTCCCACGTGGCTAGGGCATTTGTGATTGTATGTATGCACAGCGCCGGCAGCACCTGGAGGGTATTGGCTTTCAAGGCGGAGGGCGTGGTTGAGAGACTCCCTCATCATTTTGTATTGTGGAATGGACACATGGGCGTAGATGGATGGTGGTAGACCTACTTCAAACCGTCGAGCACGACTCGCCAGGGACGGCAAAAATTCTCCAGCAAACTTGGCTAACTTGTTGAACTCTAACGCATACTGTCGCACAGTCATGTTTTTTTGCCTTAGCTGCATGAATTCATTTTCCTTCTCTTGTCGAACGGCTTCGGGGAGGTACTCAATCTCGAACGCCTCGCGGAAGGTGGCCCAAGAAATTGTCGCTGTCTCGTCGTCGCGTCTGATCGCTCGCTTTTGTACGGCCTACCAGTCGTGCATGTTCGATCGGAGTAGAAGTTGAGCGCATGCGACTTTCTTGGACTCTTCGACGCCAGCAGCTCGAACTTGTCTTTCAGTTCCTCTAACCAGTCGATCGCCAAGGAGGGATCTTCCATGCCGTAGAAGGAAGTACGGCAACTTTTTGTGAATTTCGACACGTCGAAGTTAGAACTTCTCGGTGCTGTATGTGTAGGCTCGGGTGCCTCCGGATCGACTTTACTTTGTCTGGCCGCAGGCTCGGTCACGGCAGGAGTTGTCGCGGAGTTGTTGTTGTTGGCCACCACTGTTTGTACGATTTGCTGAAGAGTATCAAGCTGCTTCTGCAGTAACTTGAATTGTGCATCGAATCGGGCCTCGAACTGGGTCTGGCGTGCCTCTACCTTCTGTCGATGTGCCCCCGTCTCCCGTCGATATTGCTCATTCAGGCGTTGATTCTCCTGAGCTTGTTGTTGTTGCGCTTCCAGCATGCGCAACATCCGTTCCATGGCATCGTTAGAGGGTCCGGACCTCGAGCCGCTTGAAGCACTTTCTTCGTTCAATGCCACATTCACCGCCGCACATTCTAGGATTTTGAAGGTAAAAATACATTAGTCATAAAACTTATTATAGACTCCCTCGTATGGAATGACATATCTCATCGACACGAGACCAACAATTTGAGACTAGAAACTCGACACTAGAGGCCAAGGACGTAAAGCCGTGCTTTGATACCATTATGTCACGCCTCGATTCCGTAGAATCGATAGTCGTCCCCCGGGCGTGATATCGTGCAAGCCTAAATTGCACTCGCACAAGACATAGTCATAAGGTTATCCGAAACACAACAACAAGAGAATACGCAGAGTAAATTGAACACACATTATAGAGAAGGAAATTTACTACTTTATTGATAATGAACATTATTTTACGGACTCGATACAAAGGCACCGTGCGGGCTTTTTACAAACTGACTCCATTACAAAATGAACGTCGACGAGATAGCCATTCCATACATTTCATTCCTTGATTACAACCAGCATTACAAAACCACCTAGGATGATGGGAAGTCGCTCCATCTGTCTTCTTGGCCTTCGACAGCGGAGTCTTCAAAAGAGGTTGGATCCAAACTTCGACCGCAAGGACGAAGCTTCAAAACACACGAGCGTAGCCTCCCTTCACGCGACATGCTCCTCCTGATTTATCGCACCTGTAGAGAGAGCGAGGATCAGTACAATCAACATGTACTGGCGAGTGGCAAATTAGTTTCCAGGCTCTCATTTGGTTCAAGAGTTTAGATAGACATTTACACAACTTGCTTTTCGTGATCTTTCTAACCATCCTAGGTAATTTCATACGAAGCATTTAACAAAACATAACCCCAGTAAGTTACACTAGAATTTTCCTCGGCAGAGCGCGCCGTGCAACATAAAACTTACCATCACCTTCCCTGTAAGTTGAATAACAATTTATATCAAGTGTTTGAGGTGGAGATCACTGGCATTAACAAGCCATCCTGGACATAGCCTGGTAATACGGGACCCTTGCAACGCAAGTAGCGAGCTCCGATGCAAGTCCCCGTCTTACCGGTTGCTTCATACCCAGCTCGGCTATAACCTGTTTCTTCCTAGGCCGAGTCGGTTCCGTGGCCCCGGGTTGCCGCTCGAAGAAACCATCGCCCTTGTCGACAAGTTATCCATGACCTTGATAGGTTAACAAGGTATATTTAGGGTGCCGTTGGGGCTTGTTATGTAATCGATTCATTCAGTTGTTTTGCAGGCCTAAAATAATTCTATCTCTTTTCTACACAATTCATCTTTTCTCTACTCAAACATAGGACTTGTGTTTTTCCAAGCGAATCATTCCATTTCATTACCATTACCCAACTTCTTATTTTTGAAATAGAGGGTCGAGATGAAGGAGGTCAGCCACTCACCTTAGTATTTACTTGAGGCGAGAAACTGGTTGGCCGCGCTAGACGTTGCCTACACGATCACCTGAAATCGCAAAAGCAACCGATTAGAACACTGTGTTATTCAAGGAAATTCGATATGAATGTGAAGTTCAAAACGTAAGCCATAAAAACCATCGAAAACATTCATGAAAATGCATTCAGAAAACAAAGCCAAAACCAAATCAAGCGGCATAAAAAGCAGAGCAACGGGAGGTCTCTCCCGACTCAGCCGTAGAGTCAATCCTTGAGGGCAGCTCGCTGAATATGGGACTTGGTTCCGAAGAAGCCATTCCATAACGTGGAATGGATCTTAATTCAACCGTTCCTGTTCGATCGATTCGATCGATCCCGACCTATCGGTCCCGACCGAGTCGATAGCGACAGTGTTCCTTTCTCGCGCACCCCGTGGACGGACAACGGGGCACGATGTAGGGACGGGGCACTACACCTACCACACCCAGCATAACCATCGCCACCTAAAAACCCACGAACATCAAAAACGAAGGGGATGACCCTTACCTTGCCTCGCCCAGGTCATCCGCCACGAGACTCCCCGCCGTAGCATCATCCGGCCACGTCCCGTGCCGACCGGTGACAGATCAGCGCCTCCGGTGAGCGCCGACGCGCTTGACAAACCCTGACCGCGATGACTCTGCCCAGATCCGAGAACTCCATCGTGCTTCCCCGACTTGTCGACCCCGCAGCGTCTCTGGCGAGCCGGTCTCGAGCATTGGTAGCGCTGGTAGGCGTCAAGTCCCTCTCCAATGCTCAGTGTCCCAGCCTTCTCCGATTTCGTGTTGATCTTCGGCTAGCCCCAAATTTGCGAGTCTCTAGCTGAGCGCCAAGCACCGTCGTGCCTAGCAGTTCTACCCGAACTTCGGTGAGTCTCCTCTTCACTCTCTTCCTCTCTCTTGATCTTTCTTATTCACTCTCCTCCCCTATTTTCTCTCTCCTTTTTCTCCTTTTTCTCATTCTAATGTAATGATCAGAAGATTAGTAAAAACATTTTTTAATAATTATTATTTTAATATATCTCTAAATCGAACGATCAGAATACTTGTATATTGTATAGATTATTAAGTATTCCTACTACTATATATGCATAGTTGCCATTATTATATTTTGATGTTATTACTATCTAATTGTGTTACTATTTTATTATCGTAAATATTTATATAATATCTTCTAAAAAATATTTGTAACAAATATGATTGTATTTTGACCCTACATGTACTTTCAAAATTTGTATAAAAAAAACCTAAATATAATATTATATAATTTGTACCTATTTAAAATATAGTTTCTGATCTAACGAGTGTATTTTGACAAATTCCTATTTTTAGGCTAAAATAATTTTTAAGGTATTTATCTAAATCATTTTAACTAATAAAATATAGATTTCAAGTATTATAATTTTTTGTAAAATAGTTATATTTATGCAAAATTCCCTTTTTGGTTATAATCGCGGATGGTGATTAACCATGCATTCATATTTCTCCGTGAATTCATACTTCTTCATGTCAACCTGGGTCATTGGACTATTCGAAACATTTGTCAGATCCGCACAACCAACATGACTTGTCGAAATCGTACCATATTAGGCGACACACCAGACAAGATACCTTACCATAATTTACTATTTATAATTAGTCTGCATTTTATTTATTGTATATCACTGTGTATTTATTTTCAGTTCTTTTAGCTATACCATTATTACAGTTCCTAATCTAGTGCCTGTTCGGTGATATTAGCTGTACTTTGTTATTATACTTTGATTGCATAGGGACTTAGCGTTAAAAGACTACCATTTGTAGTGTATTGCATATACCTCGACACAGTTGTACTACGATTATGTGTGAGATGAGTAGCATGTAGAGGTTCTTGCGCGTTGGCTGATCACCTGTGCACATGCGATAGGGCTAACTGCTAATAGAGGCATGTTAGGAGACTTAGCAGTTAGTAGAGGTACATGATCGCGGATGCGACTTGACAAGTACATTGGGTGGAGAGGACAATACCTGACGTATGCGCTTCATTACACTTCCCTGCTTACCTGTGTGCTCCTCCGGAAACGCAGGCTCCAGGTGCCCTCTGATGTTTTCTAAAGCGTTATGGATGTACCCCCTTGCACATGATGTCCTCTGACGATCTTTGGACGTTACGGACATAGTCCCCTGGTGCCCTATACGGGGACTATGTCGATCTTATTTATAGCCAGGGCTCATGCGTCGAAAGGATTATTTTCTCAACTACATGTTCACTTTAGTTCGGTTAGGTTACCTTATTAATGTCATGTAACTTATTTTTATTTGTGGCATATATTATATTCAGTATTTATATGGTATGTTGTTTATTGTATCTTGTTATGTCCCTCTGAGGACCTGGTGATCTTTCCAGGTGTGTGCCTTTGTGATGTTTTTTCGCAGGTGCTTTAGCCAAGGCCATGGTTTACTCTCTTCCTTCGAGATGGTTGTTCTTGCATCGTTGTTTGCTTCGCTCGACAATTCCTTCATTATGTATTTCTTCTCTTTTATTAGTTGGTAATGGATAATTTGTCTCCACCCAACAACTTGTAAACGATAATTCTTGAGTTCATTATAATGTCTTCTTCTTTATTTGTGGATGAGATTAGTATCGTGGTTTACTGCATTTATAGCTTATGTATTCGTACGATGGTTCCATATATTGGAGTATACATCGTATGCTTGCAGCTGGCATGTCTACGTACTTAGTACTAAGTATTTTGGGACTGGAGCATTATATATTTTTGTGGTATCCCATGTAGGTCAGTTTATCACTTCGGCTACGTTGTTGTACCGATGTGAGCCTGCACATAGGAATAGAGTTTAGGATCTCATCCACCTACTTGATCTCCTTCCTTGACCTCAAATTTTGGAATCTAGTTCGACTTCCTTGATTTACATCATGTTCGATCTCTTTCTACCGAAATCTTATCCCTTATTTCGTACTTACTAGCGGTTAGGAAGATGACTACACTAGTATATGCTCATAGGTCAAACACATGGCTAGAATGATTACGCTGACAATTAATATGCATTAAGGTCTAATTGAGTGATAAAGACAATTATTATTATTATTTTTATTATCTTAAGGATTAGCTAATTCCAGGTTGGGTAGTAGCATAATACCGCCTTCGAAGGATAGTTGGAATTTTATTTTGATATTACAAGGTGGTATACGCAAGAGGATAGCTAGATCGAGAAAACAAAATTTTGATTTATGATTTTTAAATTATAAAATATTTATGATTTATTGGAATATGAAATCGATTTGAAAAACATCTTAAAGTTTTAAATTATGACGCATGTTTTACGGTTAAGTTTAAGTTTGGATTGTAATATGCTAAAGTTTATCTCGAGATTTATTAAAGAGTTTTAAATTATAACTTTTGATTTTGTAGATGACTAGAGAATATGGAAGCTTAGTGGAAAAAAGGGAGAGTTTAAGGTTTTAAATTGAATCATATGATGTACGATTTACAAGTTTATTAAATTTTGAGTTTGAAGGGATGATAGTAAAATTTTGGTTTAAAATGTTTTGGAGGATATGAAATCAACTTGAAGGAAAAATTCAAATTTCAAATTGTGTTGTATGATCTATGATTTATAAAGTTATTTAGATTTCGAGTTTAAAGCCTTGATTATGGATATTTAAATTTCGGTGATATATATATATATATATATATATATATATATATATATATATATATATATATATATATATATATATATATATATATATACTTTGAAGAGTAGTTGCGACTTATTGGAAGATAGATATACACATTTTGTGAAGGATATATAATTGATTCAAGAGTTATTTAAATTTTCCACTTTGTAGTATGAAATTCGGCTGATAAACTAATTAAATGTTAAGTTCAAGAGTTGGAAAAAAAAGTATATTCAATTTGCAATATACAAGGGTTATTTCGAAATTGATTAGAGATTTAAATTTTAATTAAACTTGACTGCCTAAGATGACTAAAAATTTTGGTGGAGTATCTTGAGAATTTTATTGAGAAACTTTTGAGGAACTTGAAATTTTAGATTAGATCATATATTGGTGGAGGACCAAGAAGCAAGCAAGTTCACCCTAATGAGATAGAAGTATTCCGCATTAAGTTGCCATACCACCTATGATTATGATATTGCATATACACAAGTATAGTTAGTCATCCGCCAAAACCATGCGACTATATCTCAATCTCGACTTATTCAACCTTCCCTTAAATCTAAAACTTTTATCATGTCATTCTAATCGTTTGAAACTTGAAAATGATTAAACCATCCTTTGATCGTGGAAACTATCTTCTCTCTATAAACAATGTCCCTAACTTATTTTACCCCGTTCTTTAATTTGATTTTTATTTTTGTGCACCTCATGAACTCCCACTTTCTATTTTTGATTATTTGGTGTCCCCTATCGTGACTTGGATATTTGGAGCACAACTCTAGACTTTTTCTTCCAACAAATATCATATGCAAGACCTAGACAAGCCCACCTTCATGTAGACGTATCATGTCCCACTAAAATATGTTCCCTTGTACACTACTTTTTTGGGTCATAAATATTAAACTATAAACCTTTACCATGGTACCGTTACACTTTTGACTACAGATATGGACTCAACCTCGACTCAAATTTTTTGACCCGATATATGATTGTGATCTACTTAATTTCCTAATGCTTAATTTGTGTTTTATCTCGATTGCTTAACCCTCGTCCTTTTATTTTCATACCTTATCTTAATTTACTTAGATGTATAACATCTTTTGCTCTTCGTGCAAAAAAAATTGCAACCCTTACCCTTCTCACTTCCAATTAAATTGCTTTACTTATATTTTACTATGATTCCTCCATAGTTTATGCAATCTTGTTACTTGTATGATTTTCTTATGTGAAATAAAATTTGATCATGACACTCTTTGGTTAGTAGAGGTTAGATTAGAGAACCCTACAGCATGGATAAATAATATAGTTGGTTAAGATAATTACGAGATTACGAGGTATAGATTGGACATAAGTGAAAATGTGCGATAAATCCAAATAGATGAAGTAAGGAATGTTATATTGTGTTTTGATAAAACAATCAAGGGTAAATAGACTTCTCGAATTTCAAAATTTGTTTTGAGGTAACTAAATATTGAGTGAAGAATTTTCTAAAGTGTTGGTGGTTTAAGAACCAAATTTATATATTAAATTGATGGATGCAAATTCTTTATAAAGACAATGTGGACTTGTCTTCGATAAATATGGTGCCATAAAGATAATAGGTTTCAAAGATAACCAATTGTTGAAGAAAGAAATTTCGTACATTTTTGACGATTTAAGAAATACGTTTCTAAAGTGATTGTGAATTTGAAGTTAAGACGGATTCATTTTTACCATCATGAATTAAAAGATCATTGGATTCCAATTTCCGAGGAAGACCCTAATAGATAAGAGATTGAGAGATTTTCATTTATGATGATAAAATATTGCTTTGTGAAGATATGATCAACAAATATTTAAGATAATATTTTAATTTGGGTACTTTAAGGATAAGTACGACTCAAGATATTGAAGGATTATCGAATTCCTACTTTTGAGAGATTATGAACAACGAAATCTAATTGAGGAATATATATATAGATATATATATATATATGTGTGTGTGTGTGTGTGTGTGTGTGTGTGTGTGTGTGTGTGTGTGTGTGTTGGAGAAGTATATTAGAGATTCATTGAATTCAAATCTGTTGAACTCACGGCGAAATATCAAATGAGATATACGCATACATTTTGGAATTCAAGTTTGTGAGGCAAATGATCGAAGTAAAGAAGAAAATAAGGTTATGGAATATAAGATTACAGACAAAAAAAATTGAAAGAGTGAATAGGGCTAATTGATAAGGACGATTGGAGATTTTAACGATATTGAAAACACGTAATAAAATCAAGAATGTTGATCTAATGATCAAAATTTATATTGGAAGACTATTACCTATTTGGGGAGCTTGCACGTCCATAGAACAAATGACAGCGAATGAGGGATTATAGTCATCGAGGGATTGTCATACACATAATCATACTATAACTTATTCTTTCCTAGTCACCCAACTGATCTATTATCCATTGAAATTTCGCTCGACGTCCGGTCTAAATATTGTGATTGCCTTCTCGTTCAATGTGAATCAATTTCGTATCAATAAAACTGCTTCTATCCCCTTAAGCCTACCTTCCCGAATTATCCGTAAATTTCGAGGACGAAATTCTTTTAAGTTGGGTAGCATGTAAACTCCCTAAATTTCTACAACATTTTTTAATATAAAATTGGTATTTATTGTGTACATCGTATTTGTACGTCACATATGAGTTCGCATTTGTCGTAATTTTACGTACCGTGCGAGATTTGCGTTTCGTATTTTCTCATCGAGTGCGAATATGTGCGAGGTACATATTTATTTGAAAACATTTTTTTAGATATAATAGTTCAAAATAATATGAGTTAAATATTTTATTTTATTTTTATTTACTTTAAAGTGGTATTTACTTTTATTGTGTGAATATAATTGATAATATAGGAAAACAATGTTTCACAAATATTGTTTTTTATGCATATACAAATAATGAAATTCAGGTAGAAATTGATTTTAAAACTTTTTTTATAAAAAAGGGGTATTTCAAATATTCAAATTATTATTGTTATTTTCGAAATTAATTATTATTATATTTTATTATTTATAAAAAAAGTTATTTAAAATATGGTTTGTTTTAATATGTAATTAATTATGGTGATTTTAAGTTGAAAAAGATTTTATTAACTTATTTAAAAACAGTTTTAATTAAAGGTGGAATTTATCCACATAGAATTAGATTTGAGTGAGTTACTTTTAAATCGATTTGAATTAAACCATAGAATATCTAAGAGGAATTTAAACTACCCCCGTCCTTATCTAAATAGGGTTTCCACCTCCTATATAAGGAGAGCCCCATTGTTCTCTTCTCCATAAAATCCCCAAACCAAATTTCTACCACAAGAATACTGTAGATCGTGTCCTTGTCGCATTTTTATCCACTAATAGCTCTAATACATATACAATGGTTTTCGACACCGCGTCCGAAAAACTCGGACACACCGCTCCGCCATCACCACCTCCCCTTCCTGTCAAACTCCGTACCACCCAACAGCTTCCACCTGACTCCTATGCCACCACCGCGGCAGCCAACACCACCACCCTCGCCGTCATCAGCACCCCTACACCATCACCATTATCAACCCCAAACCACCTTACCCATCACCAGCGACCACCACTACCAGCGCCATTCCTCGACCATCACCGCAGCCCTAATCACCCAGCAAATAACACCACCACAAATAGCGCCTAACCACCACCGCTGCTATCACCTTCACCGACCAGGACACCCCATGGCCGCCCCCGTCTCTACCACCGACACCACTAGAATTTCTCTCGTCTTCGCCACCCTCACCCTCACCCTCACCTACCAAACCCAGCACAGTCATCGCCACCTAAAAACCCACGAAATTCAAAAAGAAAGGGGATGACCCTTACCTTGACTAGCCCCGGTCATCCGTCGTGAGACTCCCCGCCGCAGCCTCATTCGGCCACGTCCCGTGCCGACCGGTGATAGATCAACGCCTCCGGTGAGCACCGTCGTGCTTGACAAACCCTGACCGCGATGACTCTGCCTAGATCCGATAACTCCGCCGCTCTTCTCCGCCTTGTCGACCCCGCAGCGTCTCGGGTGAGCCGGTCTCGAGCATCGGTAGCGTCGGTAGGCGTCAAGTCCCTCTCCAACGCTCAGCGTCCCAGCCTTCTCCGATTTCGTACTGATCTTCGGCTACCCCCGGATCCGCGAGTCTTTAGCTGAGGGCCAAGCATCGTCGTGCCTAGTAGTTCCACCCAAACTTCGGTGAGTACTCCTCTTCACTCTCTTCCTCTCTCTTGATCATTCTTATTCACTTTCCTCCACTGTTTTCTCTGTCCTCTTTCTCCTTTCCTTTTTCTAATGTAATGATCAGAAGATTAGTAAAAATATTTTTTAATAATTATTATTTTATTATATCTCTAAACCGAACAATCAGAATACTTATATATTGTATAGATTATTAAGTATTCCTACTGCTATATATGCATACTTGCCATTATTATATTTTGATGTTATTACTATCAAATTGTGTTACTATTTTGTTATCGTAAATATTTATATAATATCTTCTAAAAAAATATTTGTAACAAATATTATTGTATTTTGACCCTACATGTACTTTCAAAATTTGTATTAAAAAACTAAATATAATATTATATAATTTGTACCTATTTAAAATATAGTTTCTGATCTAACGAGTGTATTTTGACAAATTCCTATTTTTAGGCTAAAATAATTTTCAAGTTATTTATCTAAATTATTTTAACTAATAAAATATAGATTTCAAGTATTATAATTTTTTTGTAAAATAGTTATATTTATGCAAAATTCCCTTTTTGGTTATAATCGCGGATGGTGACTAACCATGCATTCATATTTCTCCGTGAATTCATACTTCTTTATGTCAACTTGGGTCATTGGACTATTCGGAACATTTGTCAGATCCGCACAACCAACATGACTTGTTAGATAATCGTACCACATCAAGCGACACATCAGGCAAGATACCTTGCCATAATTTGATTTTTATAATTAGTCCGTATTTTATTTATTGCATATCAATGTGTATTTATTTCCAGTTCTTTTAGCTGTACCATTATTACAATTTCTGATCTAGTACCTGCTCAGTGATATTAGCTGTACTTTGTTATTATCCTTTGATTGCATATGGACTTAGTGTTAAGAGTCTATCATTTATAGTGTATTGCATATACCTCGACACAATTGTTCCACAAGTACGTGTGAGATGAGTAGCATGTAGAGGTTCTTGCACGTTGGCTGATCATCCGTGCGCATGCGATAGGGCTAACTGCTAATAGAGGCATGTTAGGAGACTTAGCAGTTAGTAGAGGTACATGATCGAGGATGCGACTTGACAGGTACATTGGGTGGGGAGGACAATACCTGACGTATGGGCTTCCTTATACTTCCCTGCTTACCCGTGCGCTCCTCCGGAGACGCAGGCTCCAGGTGCCCTCTGATGTTTCCCAGAGTGTTATGGACGTACCCCCTTACACATGATGCCCTCTAACGATCTTCGGACATTACGGACGTAGGCCCCTGATGCCCTATATGGGGACTATGTCGATCCTATTTATAGCCAGGGCTCATGTATTGAAAGGATTGTTTCTCAACTGCATGTTCACTTTAGTACGGTTAGGTTACCTTATTAATGTCATGTCACTTACTTTTATTTGTGGCATATTTTATATTCAGTATTTAAATGGCATGTTGTTTATTGTATATTGTTACATCCTTCTGAGGACCTGGTGATCTCTCCAGGTGTGTGCCTTTATGATGTTTCGCAGGTGCTTTAGCCAAGGCCATGGTTTACTCTCTTCATTCGAGATGGTTGTTCTTGCATCGTCGTTTGCTTCGCTCGACAATTCCTTCATTATGTATTTCTTCTCTTTCATTAGTTGGTAGTGGATAATTTGTCTCCGTCCAACAACTTGTAAACGATAATTCTAGAGTTTATTATAAAGTCTTATTCTTTATTTGTAGATGAGATTATTATCGTGGTTTACTGCATTTTACAGCTTATGTATTCGTACGATGGTTCCATATATTAGAGTATACATCGTATGTATGTAGCTGGCATGTCTACGTACTTAGTCCTAAGTATTTTGGGACTGGGGTGTTACATTTTGCGTTGATATTTTCCATTTCTAGAGAATACACTTTCATAATGACTATAATTTTGCATTCTCTAGATCAATCTATTATTTTATTATCTTGGGTTAATCTCAATACTTAGCAAAAAGATTTATTCTATTGTGTTTTCATGAACATCTCTTTTGTCCTTTACTTGAAGAGGGTCTAATTCATTTACTTGCTATCTTATACTCTTATCATTGCTTAATAAAGAGTATATAAATCATTTTGATTATTCAAAATATATTACCCTTATTGTGAACTCTAAGCTTAAGTATGTATTTTTAGTGTTAGTACTTAAGATTTAGTATGCACATTTATCCTGTTAATGGCCTACCTCATTAATCTTAATTAGTTATGTAGCTTTCTTATTTACGATGTATTGATTAAGCTATATAATTTTTTGTTCACTTTCACTCATCTAGCTATCTTCTTGAATTTCAATCTATATGTGATATGCTAGTTTACAAAAACAAAATTTATGAATTTTTTTGATGAGATTTGTATTCTATTTTAGATACATATGTTTGGCCTCTAAAATTAGTTTAACAAATTTTTTATTTAATCATGTTTCCATTGAGGTTTGTGATTCATCGCTTTAACTTCAATGACGTTGGAGATCGAGTCATGTTGGGGCCAGAGATGGTTACAGATACCACTGAGAAGATGAAGATGATCAGAGAGACGCTGAGGATTGCACAGGACTGCCAAAACCATTGGGCGGACAGTAGGCGTCGAACCTTGGAGTTTGAAGCAGGAGATCAGGTATTTGTCAGAATTTCTCCTACCAGAGGCACTATCAGATTCGGCAAGATGGGAAGCTGAGTCCCCGCTACATTGGTATGTTTGAGGTACTAAGCAGGATTGGAGAAGTAGCATACAAAGTGGCTCTCCACCCAGTTTCGAAGGCGTACACAACGTCTTCCACGTATCGTAACTGAGGCATTACGTACCGGACCCGAGCCACGTTGGGGATCATTCAGAATTGGAAGTCGGACCTAGCCTCACCGTGCCAGAGCAACCAGTAGAGATTATAGATCGCATGAAGAAGAGATTAAGGCACGCGGTGATTCCACTAGTCAAGATAGCTTAGCGTCACCACTCCCCAAGCGATGCTACTTGGGAGCGAGAGGACGAGATAAGGAGAAGTATCCTCATCTTTTCTAGGCATGTTCTAACCCTCTCTTTTATTATTGGTTGAAATTTTGAGGACAAAAATTTCTAAGGAGGGAAGGTTGTAAAGCCCATTATTGTATTTTTCATGTTTGTTATTATTATTAGTGTTTTAAGCCCATAACTTAAAGCTCAATGGTGAACACAATAAGTTAAACCCGAACCCATAACTTAACTCGTAGCCTACCCGGTCCCTACTCTTTCCGATTCCCACATTGATCCGCTCTCTGTGCAGAACACCCCCCCCCCCCACGTCTTCCTCTTCCTTTACGTAATAATTATTCAGAAACCTATTCCTCAATCAAAAAATTTCACAGAGCTTCCACCTTCCCAAACTCTTCCTATCTCCTTCCATACTCCACCGTTCCCGAAACCGAAGCCGCCCCGAGGCTCCCCGCGACACCCCGACTGCGTCGACACCACACTCGCCCCGCTCCACCGCCGTTTCTGATTGCCGACCGATACCCGACCGTCGTTCCCGGCCGTGCCAGCACTGGTCGACCCCCGTCGACACGTCTAACGCCCCTGCCAGCACCCGCCGACCCCTCCGTGCGGTGCTGCCCACCGCATCAGCGTGCCCGCCTTCGTGCCACAGCGCACGTGCAGCGTCCCCGCTGCCGCGTGGCCAGCGTCCCCGCGCCTCCCGTGCACTGCCAGCCCTTCCACGCACGTTCCCGTGTCCCTGCATGTCCGTGTCCCACGACCCGTTCCGTGCTCGCGTGCGTTCTGAGTCCGAGGCATCCCCTCGGTGCTCCGTCACAACCTGTGGTAAACCTTTCTACCTTCGGTATATTTTTCACAGAACATAAAATCTACCTATTTTTGGCCGAAATTAACAGAATGAAGCTATGTCAATTCCAGGATAATTTAGTGTAGTTTCCTATTTAGGCGTTGTAATAATGTTAGTAGCATGTTTAATTATTACGGTAAATTATCATTAGTTAGTTTGGCGATTAATTAGAGTTATCGTTTATGTAATACGAATATCGTAGAGTTAACGTTATTCCAATCATTAATAATGATTATTTCCATTGATTCACTATTTATTATTAATTGATCAATTAGTTTCAAAATAGATAATTATATATCAAATATATACTTTAATATAAAAAAAAGTGTTTTTAGGCCAATTCTATATATCTATGCATTTTTAGATTAAAAGGTTGAATTTTGTAATTAACCATTATTTTTATTAATAAATTTTATGGTATTAAAAACTAGATATTTTAACGATATTTCTAATAAAACTGTAAGCTTTACAACAATAGGTTTTCATATTTATATTATTAAAATTGTTATTCTTTATTAAAGAAAATAGTATTAGTAAATATTTCATAAAGTTTTATTTAAATAAATATTAAATTAGATTTCGAATATTTTCGAATTTAAGCGATATTTTCTATTAAAATGATTTACGATAAAACCGCTACTATTTTAATAATATTCCAAAAAAATATTAATTTCTGCTCTATTTATAATGTACTAATAAAATAGTTTTATCAAATTATTATATATAGTTAAATTATTATTTCTCAAATAAAATGGCAATGTTTATAATTAAACGTATTTGTGTTTAGTGGCCTTTTAGCTAACCTCTGGAATAAGTTTTAAGAACGGATTATTATTAATGTAGGTTCAGATCCTGGAGCCTAACCGATACCTTCCTGTCAATACCTTTCACACCGAGGAACACCTAAGGCAAGTTTCATATCTCTCATGTCTATGTTTTACTTAATAATTAAATGTGCTGCATCAGTAGAATCATGTATATTGTAGCGACACTGATTCATAATAGATCCCTCTCAGACTCCATATTGATTGATTGATTGATTGATTGATTGACTCATTGAATCGGGGATTGATTGGGGGAGTACTATAACATCTGTAACCAAAGCCATTGTTACCGAATATTGTCTCTCTCGCGCTAACCCCTACCGGACAGGGGGTTGAGCCGTACCGTATACTATCATTTGGCCAAAATGGTAGTATACACATTGACTCTACCAGCCGGTCACAGATCTGTTATATACTCAAAAAACTATTAACTCATTGTAGATTGCATCAATGTAGCTTCTCAGATTTATTGCATGTTGTCTCTTTTATTATTATCTAGAAAATTTATATAATGCTTTTAAACTGTCTTGCATCATTTATTATTATTTAGAATGTTAGATGTGGATATATGTTCTTGCTCCCCTCCTGACTGGAGACCAACATTTTTAGGTGAATGCGACGACGAAGATCTTGCTTTTAGTTCTTTTTATGGACTTGGTCCGATTCCTGATGAGGTAGCTGAACCTGTAACCACCACTTTTCTAAAATGAGAATAATTTTAAACTTTTGTAAAATTGGCCATTGAATAATATGATTTAAATAATGTTAGTGATTTTTGGTAAATTTTAATTAATTTAATACTATTTAAAATAGTAACCTAGATGGGCACACCTTCATGTAGATATATCATATCCCACTAAAACACGTCTCCTTGTACTCTATTTCTTGATATGACTTTATTGTCAAAATGGCTAAACTATAATCTTTACCATGATACCGATGTATTTTGACCATGGAAAGGGACGCAACCTCGACTCAATTCTTTCGACCCGGTGTGTGATTGTGTTATAGTTGATTTCTTAAACGCTTAACTTTGCACTTTATCTTGATTGCTTGACCCATTGTCCCATGATACTATTAGTTTAACTCTTGTAAGTTGGGTAGAATACCTCACCACCTAACAAACCTTTTTTCTTGTGAACCACATTGGTAAGTTCACTTAGACTATAAATTCAGAGGACCTTAATTTATCTAGACAACCAAACCGTAAGTGAAGAAAACTAGGACAACTGTAAAGGCCCACACTTCAGGCAAGACTTGATTTTAAATGATCTTGGACTATTTAAAATTTCCTTCATCAGTACCTTCCTTGCTCATATTTTGACTATCTCATGCTGCTAATGTAGCTTCAGTTTTGCAAGCTTATTTCGTTATCAAGCTTGATCATGACATATTTTATTGGGTGCACCCACTAACATATCGTCTAATCAGAACCGGTGCATGATGGTCTGATCAACCTATTGTACTTTGGTTCGCTTTTCATGTATTATTCTACGTGGATGAAGACATAGTTAAACCTGCCTTAGAGTCTCATCCCGACAGCATTGACAACTCTCATTTCAATTATTTACGTCACCTATGAACCTCGTATTTCGTACTAAATAGTATCGTCTTTGACCTCTTTTTGTAGTGGGCTTTACTTACTTTAGAAAGACCAGATACTGTACTTGATAGATAGACTCAAAGTATCACCTTTAGTTGCCCTATCAGTTATATATACACAAAATGTAGATAGCCACCGACCAACTCATGTGGCTATATCCTCACCTTAAACTCTTTATCCCCTCAATCCTAGAATTTTTATTGTGTCCTTCCAATCCCACTTGAACGCACGAGAGTGATTCTAATCATCACTTAATCAAACCCTCGACCAAGACGATTAGTATCCAGTTCTTCCTTAAGGAATTACATCTCCTGAATGTCTAATTTATTCTCTTTGGCCTACTTAATTCCTTACTGTTCTCTAAAATTGGATATTCAAAATTTTGTTACCTTCACTAGCAATCCTTATTCAATTCCAAAACCATGATATATTTTTGTATATATCGACTCCACAATTTTCAATTACATGGTGGTGTTGAACGCCGTTTTATCGCCTCCTCCAAAATTTAATTGTATTTTGGTATTGACGAACTCTTTTGATCCCTCAACCCTATCGACCCTATTAATCCTAAATTTCGAGGACAAAATTCTTGTAAGTTGGGTAGGACGTAAAACCCCTATTTTTTTAATTATTATTTTTATTATTTTATTATACTTAAAAATGAATTTATGCAATTTATAATTTTTTTATTTTATTAGAAATGACATTAGCCATTGTTGAATTTTGGAACACAAGACTACCATGAATTTTGGCACGGAAGATGTAGCAGTGTGCCTTGACTAGTGTACTAGCCATGCCAGGGGAAGCCTAGCCATAGTGATGTCCAAACTAGAAAAACTAGACCATGTTGTGAATTGACTCATTTAAATTATTTCAATATGATATTATTTTATATATTGATTTATAGATGACCCGGTTGGGCCAAACCAGTTCGAACTGGGCTTGGACCAAATTTAAGCCCAGATAGGCATGTGGTAGGACCAAGGTGGCCATGTAGACATATTTTATGTACGTAAAAATATTTTCTAAATTATTTTAGGATTTTATGTACAATTTCTAATTATTTAATTATTTATACAATTATTGGTATTTTTATTATTATAATAATATTTTACAAAATGGTATATTTTTCTGGTCCCGGATAAGGCTGGTGGTAGAGTCCACCAATTGGAAAAATTTTTATTATTTTATTAATATTAAATTTATTTTGTGAACATTTAATAAATATGTTTTTTGAGATGTTATTATTATCTTGAGTTGATTGAATATATATATATATATATATATATATATATATATATATATTAAATATTTAGATTAGATAACATTTAAATTGTTATTTGGATTTTTATATATATTTATGGTGTATATGTATGGATATATACATATGCATATATAGATATAGATATAGATATATATATTTAAAAGATTGATTGAAAAGAAAAATGAAAAAGAAAAAAAAAGGAAAATAAAATAATAATAATAGCAAATTTGCTTGTGGCCGCCCACTTTTGGTTCCCACAGCAGCAGCATATATTGATGGTCGCCCCATTATAAGCAAGCATGGCCGACCCCCTTTCCCCCTTTAATATATATACACTTTTTTTTAACCTAAACTCAAACACAAATCTTTCCAACCCTCTCCTAATCTCTTCCATCCTTCTTTCTCTCTCCTTCCTTCCCCCTCTCCCTCGTCCAGCCTCGGCCGAGCAGCACCTCGCGGTCGCAGCGACAGCAACAACAACAAACGACAACAACGGCGTCAACATACAACAAGGTACCCGACTTCTCCGTTGGATTTCTCTCTTGATTCTATTCCGTTTTTAGATCCGTAAATTGTGTAGAAAGCCCACATGACCCTCTTCGAGATCCTCCAGGTAGATTTCGACATGGCCATCCAACTTGCTCGAAAAATCGAGGCGAAGTTGGAGAAAAACTATTTTTCTGGAATATTAAAAACTGTTTCAAAACACCAACTTGTCGGCCACTTTTCTCGCTATCCATTAAACTTTCATAGAAACTAATTGATGGCAGAAAATAACAACATAACCAAGATTATAACGCACCTTCTGGTTCACTTTTCATCTAGTGTGTAAAAAGTTACACGTTGTTAAAGTTTTACGAAAAATTGTAAATTCTGTTTTCAAAAAGTAAAAAAAACACCCGATACGGCGTGCGCCCCTACAAACCGTGCAACGTGGCCACGCACTATACATATCAAAAGGCGCGTATGGATGTTGTCGACGTGTGGGAACTGACGGAACCCGATTTTGTTGTATATGCGCGACAAAATCAGTGCGTATCCGTCGAGATACCCCGTATCGACCCTTTGTAAATTAAGTCACAACTTCGTGTACACTCATCAAATCGCGACGAAACCTGCGCCATTGGACTCGAAATATTTTTCTGGTCCTGTGAACCAAGTTTGGTTCAATTCTGTGAAGGTTGATCGGGACGCTATTTTTGCGGGCCCACAATCCTACTCAACGGGCGATTTTGTGCACAGCCACCGGAATCCAAAATTGGACATACCGTTGGGTTCGTCTCATCAAAACAAATCCATAGACATGTAGTTTGATGACTTTAGAGACCGTAGGTTCTGACGTGCATTTCGGTGTAAAACGGGTCCAACGGTGGACATCGTTTTGACCCAAAATTACGATTTTGCCTCTGTTCCAGAATTTAACTTTTGGACAGGCATTTCCTAGGCATATCTTTTATTCCAAACTCATTCGTGATGTTTGTTGCAGCATCCGGAGTCATCTGTGAGATTTGGCTTTTCTTGCTTCGTTTATTTGTTTGTTCGAGCTGCTGGATTATTATCTTTTGCACATAACCTCAGGCAAGATACCTTGCCTTATTTACTATTTATAATTAGATGTATTTTTTTTTATTACTGCATATTTATTATCTGTTTTCAGTTGGATCCATTACTTGCTATTTTTAGTTCACTTTAATTTGCTTTCAGTTATTTTTCTTTCTTGTCTTTTGTATGCATATGGACCTAGTCTTAGCGATCTACCTTCTGTTAGTGACCTTGGAAGGGAGAAGACAGTTAAATATATGGGCTACCCCAAGTCCAAAAGCTGTAGTAACTGCGTACTATGGTAGTCGAGTCGCGAGGGTCACTAGCCTCGAGCTATGTGGACCGATGGGTCACGTGGGCCGCTAGCCTCGAGTTATGCCGGCTGATAGTAATGGTATGTGACGTGTGCGTGTTGTGAGTTGTTACCTTGTCCTGGGGGAATCACCCTTCACCTGCCCATACATCGAGATGTCTTCTAAATTGCCTACTAGAAAGGTTAGGAGACCTTAGCAAATTTCATGTTCCAATCATGACATAGAAAAATGTCACATCGCGGAGTAGTATGTTACCCCTTGTCCTTGTTTGGTTGTAGGGGTAGCCTACTGTTTCGATGATGGGATATTGAGCCATGTTATGATTTGGACACTTACTTTAACTTTATTTTATGGTGCATTTATATTCAGTTCACATGGCATATTCTTTCTGTATCTTGTTACGTCCCTCTGAGGACCTGGTTATCTCTCCAGGTGTGTGCTTCTGTGATATTGCAGGTTATCTAGTCGAGGTTGCGATCTTCTCTATACATTCGGAGATGACGTGTCTTGGGTCTTCCTTGCTACTACCGCCAAATCATTTCCATTCCATGTATATTTTTCTTACTTGTTGGTAGTGGATTTGTCTCCGCCCAACGTATTGTACAAAGACTTATTACATTGATTATATGATATCTTTTATTCTTTATTTGTGGATGAGATTAGATTACTCTTGGTTTACTGTATTTTACAACTTATGTATTCATACGAGGTTTCCATACATTGGAGTATACTTCGTATGTATGCAGCTGGCATGGATACGTACCTAATCCTAAGTATTTTGGGACTGGGGCATTACAGGTGTTTTGCTAGTGTAACCCTACAGACTACCTGACCTAGAGACTAACCATGACCATGGGGACCTAACTATGTAATTAGATTGACTAATTACAACTTTTTAGCCTAAGAGTATTTTGGTCATTTGTGACTTTTATGTTAATTAGGACTTTGATCATTAGAAATGTGCTAAGTGTTAAATTAGGCCTTAACCTAGAATTGCCCACATCAAGATATTATTCATGAGCCTAGATATTAGATTAGAAGTTCCATCATGACAAGATTAGGAATATCTAGATATTAGTTTAAAGTAGGATATTTGTTAAGAATGGATATTTTAGCTATAGGCCTTTACTAGAAAGGCTTGAATTAAACTAGCTAGAGGCCTTCAAACCTTATGAAACTTAACCCTAACCATAGAAATGATTCTTGTCTGCCATCAAGGGATCCCCACCCCTATATAAACACATATTGACACCTCATTGCCTCTTTCATTAAACCTACAAACCCTAATTTAGAGTTCTTCCTTAAATTCACCCCTTTTTACCAAATCAACTCCAAATTGAGCCTAGTCTTTTGCATCATACTCCCCTGTAGAGGAGGCCATTGGTGGATAGCTAGCAAGAATTTGAAAGCTTTGGACCATAGCAACTTGGAAGAAGGACCTCTTTCCTAGGACTTTTTATTGAGATCTCAATCTCAATAGGTAATAGCTCTCTAAACTCATTTAAATTCTTGATTTCTCTTCATAGATGCACGCATCTAGGCACCATAGACCTGTAGACCAAGTTTGGTAGGAATTAGAGTTTATTTAATATGTGTATCGCATGAGTATCGGAGTGATTATCTAGATGTTTGATAAAATGCCTCAATGGATTAAATGTTAATAATTTTCAAAACTAATTTCATCATTTTGTAGCCTAACATGTGTGGTTTAATATTCTGTAACTCTGACTTGGTTTTAGTGTCGTAAATTGTGTCAAATTGGACACATGGGAACTCGCACAGATACCGTACACATCCTTTACTACCCGACCCTGTTTTCTCTTTATATTAGACACGTGGACACGTGCCACTAGGAACAGGGGTCGGGGCCATCACTATCAGACCCCTCCTCGAGTTTGAGACACTCTCGTGTCGTATCGGATACGGGATCTGACCCGTACCGGTTTTGTACTGACTTCGTACGCGAACAGAGTTCTCTGATACTGTTGTATAAGTCAGACATAACACGTCGTGGACTCGATTCAGGGGGTTGATTGCCTAGCCCTAGACCCCCTCTATCTCTGTGTATGAGCACGACATGTCTTGTGCACCGTGTCGAGCCCTAGCAAGCCTGATATGGCCGCACGAGGCTATCTGATACAGTTTTTTTGATGCATTGTTATTTGATGTTTTTGACACTTTGTGTCCAATTCGTAGACACGTCTAGGTTTATGTGGACACATGGGGATATTACCTACCACTGTACACTAGGTTTACTATCTGATTTAGAGTTTTGGTTGCTTTAATTGAAATAAAAAATGGGGTTTTCCTATGAACTGTCATGTTATTTCTAGTTTTGGGTTTTAGTAATGTTTTAGTTTGGATTTGATTCCTGAGATGAGGACTGTGGGTTGATGATTTTAGGTTGTGTTGTCATATTGGGCTTTGTATACATTTGGTTGTTTGGTTATGAGATCAATTGATTTGGTTTTGGTTTTCGATTTTGTTTTGAGCTTGAACTCATAAAATTCTCAGTTTTGAGATATTGTGAACTGTCAACATATGTTTTCAGGTTTTGGTTTTATTTCAATCCCAGATTTTAGTTTGATGATCTCAGGTCTTGTTTGTTTGATTGTTCCCAGTTCATTGTTCACTCACACAGTCCACACACACACACACACACACACACACACATTCATATGCTTTACTTTCCCTTCCCTTTCCCTCTTAATATATATACATGTATGTAACCCCCTTTGTTAACACCTTAACTACTGACATATACACACACACCCTTAACCCTTGGCTTAACCCTATCCCTCTACCATAGAACACTCACAAACACACACTCTATATATTTACCTATCCCTCTTTCTCTATATGTATATATATTAAATACCTTCTCATTACCTTATATATATATATATATATATATATATATATATATATATATATATATATATATATGAATATATATATATATATATATATATATATATATATATATATATATATATATATATATATATATATATATATGGTTATCCTATATATTATATGCATTGAGTTCCTTGTATATATGTAGATATGTTATGATATATGCATGTATACATATAGGTATGAGAATATATATTATGTATGTAAATATGTATGTTGTAGGGGTAGATATACACATATTTGTATATAGACATATTTGTATCTATATGTATGTTGTGATACTTATAGTATGTAGATGAGTATATGTGATTATGACATATATGCCTATAGGTAATATTGGACTAGGCTTGTGATACCTTGGTCTCTAAGGTATCCTAGAATAGTGAGTTGACCTATATCTTGGCCTAGAAATGGACTAGATAGGCCTAAGGTGACTTGTAGACTAGTATTGACTAAACCTTAGACTAGTTGACTAGAGTTTGACCTAGTTTGACTAGATTGTTGACCAGAGTTGACCAAGAGTTGACTTTGACCTAGATTGACTTAGAATCATATAGAATACATTGTAAACTTCAAATATAACATCTTGGATACGTTGTAACCTATGTTGCTCTAATTAGAACTCAGTTACTCCGATTTGGACATTTATTCTCATCAGTCATTCAGATCTCAGGCGAGTACATTCTTTGATCGTTTCATATTTATCAGGATTTATATTCTTGCTCTAGATTACTTTATTTAATGTTATCATGTTATCATCACGGATTGGTACTTTATGGATATTTTTATGAGATGTTATCTCCCTTAGCGGGCGCATCAGGTACTTCATGTCATGTGTTTCATGTACATCACGTATTCTTTGCTCTTGCGTTATTCATGTACTCTCATGTGCACTCATGTACGCTCATGTACTTTCGTGAGTTCTCATGTACGGCATATTTCTCTTATGTGCTTCATGTATAACCAAACCATCATGTACCTAACGTAACTTGACTAGATCCATGTGTATTGATTGGGGGTAAGGGTGAGTATAAATGGTTATGTGATCTTTTCCATCATGTACAACTTTGTTACTTATTCATGTGATATTGTGTTACTCATGTGAGACACAGCTCCCATTTGCAACTATGTTATTCATGTGCAACTCAGATTATTCATGTGCAAACCCAAGCCAATTACAAACCATCTTGTGCTCTAAATCACTTAGTCACTTATAGTTCTTACTTACATATAAATATTTCCAGCTTACAAATATCTCTCTTATCTTTTATGTACATTTTTTACAGTTCATGTATCTTACTCTATTGCTTGTTTTAGATTTTCTGCCATGATATGAACTGTTTGAGAGATATGTGCTCATTCCTGTCCTGACTAGACCTATTAAAAATATGGGATTTTTTGACTTTTATACCACTTGATAATATGAATTTGTACTTACATCCCTCTTTTTAATTTTTTTAGACTTACATCCCACTTTTCGTCACCAAAAACATTCATTTTGTCACAAAAAGTATTTGTTTTGTCACAAAAAATACTTTTAGTGACGAAAAGTGGGATGTAAGTCTAAAAAAATAAAAAGTGGGATGTAAGTACAAAGTCATATTAATAAGTGGGATGAAAGTCAAAAAATCCCTAAAAATATTACAGAGGATGGGGAGGAGTTCTGCCCTACCTACTACGGAACAGGCCTAGATGACACTTACAACCTGGACCCCCTGGAGGTTCATGCAGCTACTGAGGATCTTACCATTGTCTAGATTAGATAGCCAGACTGCTTATCTTATTTCTTTATGTCATTTGTGTTTGTGGATTCAGAGTTGTATTATTTTGAGATATTGAGACTTGATGTTGTTAAACTTGGATTTATTTTCCTTCTGTTTGTATCTTCATTTGAAGATTTCATATCTATCATATTGTGCTATTTTCATCATTAGACTTGTGAGTGAGTTGTACCTTCTGTAATTTGGCCTCCGTTTGAAGAGTATATCATATTATGGTTAATTGAGATCATGACCTCGAACAGCGTTCTACCGCCGATACTGTAGCGTATGCTGGACATACCCACTTCTTGTGCCCCTACACCGGGTGCGAGTCGTGACATGTTTTTAATGGTGGCCCATGCAGGTCTCGAGAGTCACAACTAGTACAATTTCGTAGTGGTACTCGAACTAGAGTACCACTACAGCCTGCAGTAGGATATAGGATATAAGTTTTGAGGTACTCATTCACATTTACAAAAAAACTCTTATCTAAGTTCCTGTCATTTAAATTCTTGCTGATAATTGCTTTCTTTAGAAATAAAATATCCTCCTTTGATTATATCGCTTCCTTCTCAGTATTGATTTTCCTGTTTGATCTGTCTTCAGGATGGTCATGGAGACACGATCTCATCGCTCCGGCCCAGGGGATACCGTCAAGAGATCTGCCACCTCTCGTTCGGTTTAATTGGACCCTGGGACCGTAGCTCCCCTTATTACTTCTCATGTCGGAGTTTCTGCCGCATTCGGGAGTGCACCTCCACCTATTCGGAGGCCTTCCTCGTCATCCCAGATGTGTTTCAGCAGCAGTTACCTTCAGGGTTAGTGGATGCTGCACACCTCTTTGCCTTCTTACAGCAGTTTATGAAGGCACAACAGCACCAGCATCAATGTCAGTCTGCTAAGTTCCGACGGGGCATAGACGATGCCCACCAGCTGGTCACGACGACAGTGGAGAGGGTTACCGTCCAGCAGAAAGGAGGCCAGATATACCAGTGCCAGCCGAAGACCCCGAACATCCAGGACTTTCGGAAGATGAGGCTTCGAGACTTCAGAGGTACCAAGGGCATCATATATGCCGATGACTGGATTGAGCATGTTGAGGAGATCTTTCGTCTCGTATTGATACCAGTTGGGATTCAGGTAGAGGCAGCTGACAGTCAGATGCAAGACCTTGCCAAGACTGTAGGTCCTAAAAAATCAAGTTGCACCCATCAACAAAGTCATAAAAATCAAGAAAAATAGCTTTCAAATGAACTACACAGACATCAGATTGCGCATCATCCAGATGGCGCAGAGTAGACTGCGCACACTTTCAAGTGCGCAAGCTGACGTGGCCATGTCATCACTACCTGACACAATCAAATCTTTTGACAACTGATAGCACAAAGAACGAGGAGACTGTTCGTTTATTGCGTCGCACAGTGCTCGAGGCCAGCTGTACATTCAGTACAATCTGTATGCAGTGCAATCCAGTCCAGCACGGTCCATCCTAGCACACTCCAAAGTCAGCACAATTCATGTGGCGTATTTCATCATGACAACTAACAAAAATACACGTGGCATTTATGCCATTAATTGCTCGTTACGTGGCAACCGTCTGCACACGATCATGCACATTTCAATCAAATGATGCCATGTGTCCAAGACAGTTGGCCCACGACCAGACAACTGCCTGTGCAGTCTGATGCTGCGCAATCCAGTGCCTGCGTAATCCAACTTGCGCCATTCAGAATAACTAAAAGTTAGTTATTTCCAGAACTCTATAAATAGAGTTTCAAGTCTTCATTCAAGGGGATCAGACATAAAGTTCAGAAATATCAGAGAGTTCAGGAGTTCTTACCCAAGTGCTGCTGCATTCTTCCGAGGCTTTTGCCTTCAAATTCAGAGGCTACCGTCTTCAAAGTTCACATCGTCTAAGGGATAAAGCAATCGTCTTCTAGATTGGATTCCTACAGTTGTACTTTTCCAGAATTCTTGTAATCTTTACAAAGTTTATTGAAATAATGTTCATACATTTGTTTTTGCAAACAAAATGGTGACTCTGCTGGGGACGACTTTCTCCTCCGACGAGAAAGTGACTACTCAATGTGACGTTGCGTCTATCGGGAAGACGCAGAAGACGCTGGTTGTGAACGTCAACCAGACAGCCTATGAAGCCATGATCAACTCCAGGACCACTCCTCGTACTATAACAACTTCTGCCACAAGCAAAGTGCGCCCAGTGTGGATCCCAAAGACTGCTGCGCAGTCTGTTGATTCTGTGCCTAAGACTGCTGTGCAGTCTAAGGTCTATGCCACCAAGACTGTTGCACATTCTAAAATCTCTGCTGTTGCACAATCTGCCTCTGCCACTCATGCGCAGTCTGCTGTTGCCAGTGCACAGACCACTTCTTACACTGCTTTGTCAAAGTGCAAGACTCATGTTCCTCTGGCGCAATTGGCTGCAAATTTTCCTGCGCAATCCACTACTCCAGCAACCAGAGTGCAACTCAAACACTCTGGTAACAAGGCTCCTACTGCGCAAACCACTCTGGTTGAGGCCAGAAGAATTTCTGCCAGAACTGCTCCTGCGCATTCTGCTAATGCGCCATCAACCCATGCGCAAATTGTGTCTGCACAATCCAAGAGAGACAGCCCTTTGGCTAATCTCTCCTCTTCTCACATCAAGAGGAAAAGCTCTGCTCCTCTCCTCAAACACCCTGTTGCTCCTGCGCAATCCACTGGGGGTAGTCCTTTGGCTATTCCTCCTCCTCTCCAGAACAAAGGAAAAGTCCCTTTGGTCTTTTCTCAAACTTCCTCGTCTCATGACTTGGAAGACAATAGAGGGAAATGCTCTTTAGCTAACCCTTCTTTCCAAAACAAAGGAAAAGGCCCTTTGGTCTTTTCTCAGTCTTCTTCGGATTTTACCGTTGAAGATCAAACTGAATGTGCTCCGGCACCAGTCAATACAAGAACCCTTTCTCACAAGGATTCCTCTTCTCTCCTTGCTAAAAGAAAGTTTACTGATCAGAGAGGTATTCTGCCTACTCCAGTAGCAGAGTTCCAAGATCTTCCAACTCTTCAGATCTCTCGATCAAGATAGGGAAAAATGTTGGTGTCTCAAACAGAAACCCCTGGGGGTGAGTTTGCTGATCTAAGAACTTATCTCAACAGGCCAACTTCAGTGAAACGCAAACAGCCAATGTCGAAGACCAACCAACGTCAGAAGCAAACTTCCAGGATCAAGAATCCGGACACCTATGCCAATGAAATGAGCACTTCCCTGTACACTCAAGGGACAAAACATTTAAAGAATCGGAACCATGTTTCGAATGTTATTAAAGAACACATCCCTCGAACTTTTACTCGTCCCGTTGCTGTTCCCGATCTCCGAGAACACCTCAAGCAAAAATGGGACAACATCCCAACATCCCCAGTGCAACCACTTGGACATCACTGCAATCACAAAGTGGTCATCAAGTGTTGTTGTCAGACAACAAGACGATCTGTCTTCGATCGTCTGAACTTTCCAAACTCTGAACCTATGTCGGAAGATGAAGACGAGGTTTTGTACGCCTCCATCAACATGACTTCCAGAGACACTGGGGGTAGGAAGTGCTCCAAGCACGGGAAACCTCGCAGGCCAAGCCAGCGGTATTTGGATCTACTCCAAGAATCTTCTGAAGGAGCATTCCAACATACTCGTTCCCGAAGCCGAAACACAATCGGTCAAAGGAATCTTCAAGATCCTTCTAGTCATCTTCTTCTTTCTCACTCAGGAGATGATTACTTCTCTTACAACGATGCATATAGCGAGAGTTCAGAACAAACAGTGTCCTCCACTGTACCCAGAGAAGTAACAGCCTATGTTGTCAATGAGGACCCAGATGCTTCCAGCTCAGCTAGCCAAGAACAAAGAATAGCTGCACTAGAAGATAAGCTGAAGACCATGGCCGAAATGGTCGCAAGTATGCATTTCATCATTGTGGCCCAGCATACGGTACCACCAACCGTACCTCCTACAAATCCTGAAATTATAGCATCGTCGGTGCCTGTCAATGCTGGACAGAAGGTTGTATCTCTTCCAGTACCTCCTGTACAAGTCCAACCTACACCCAGTCAGTCAGGTGCTGGGGGTAGTGCCTATCACGTTGTTCCTCCTCTTAACACCGTGGTTCAGCCTGCTCCTTCTACATCAGTGGAAGATGCCAATGAAGCTGTCAAGCTCCTGCGAACTCAGTTCGAAGCTTTCAAGGAGAAAGACAACTTGCAAAGGTTGGGGATCAAGCAACCCTACCCAGTTGAATGGAAGGAAGTTCCGTTTCCTCCGAAGTACAAGATCCCAACCATCTTGCTGTTTGATGGCAGTACTTCTCCCAGTCAGTTCATTAACCACTTTGAGGTTATGACTGTCCAACTTCAACCAAATGACGCTCTTCTTACCAGAGTATTCGTCGGCTGTTTAGCCGGTGTAGTATATGATTGGTATAGAAGCTTGCCCGATGGTTGTATCACCTCCTTCTCTGGCTTAAAGCAAATCTTCTTGGAGCGATTTTACGAGGGGATCAATGACATGACTATGTCAGCCCTCAAAAAAATCAAACAAAGACACAATGAAACTGCTGAGAGTTTCATTGAAAGATTCTGCCAGAAAGCTTTGAAAATGCCTTCTGGAACTTCGGCTGCTGTCACCATGGACACTTGTAATGCAAATCTGTTACCTATCATCAGCATATGGACGGGGTCTACTCAATTCCAAGATTGGCCATCCTTCATTGTCAACGCTAAAGCAGCTGAAGTTAGCACCGACAAATTCAAGCAGTTAGGGGTACAAATGTCTAACCCCGACCGGGATGAACATCAAACATCAGGTGGTGGCAATCGTCAGAACAACCGCAAAGGAAAAGAAACTTTGAACATTAATTTGAACAAGAACAAAGAATCTCTGGCGGTCAACGTAGCTCCTCCTACGTCTACTTCCACTCCTTCTTTACCTCCACCGAGAGAACCTCATCCTAAAGTAGAATAATCTTTTGATGAGAATGACACTGCTAGCATCTTTGATTGCTTGATCAAAAGCAATAAAATCCAACATCCAGATCCCAAGAAGCCCGATAAAGTCGGTAAGACTGATCATCCCAAGTACTGTGTCTATCACAGGTTCATCGGATATCCCATTCGAGCATGTTATGTGCTCAAAGGCAAAATTCAGGAACTGGTCAACGCTGGTATTGTCACTCTACAGCAAGACAAGAAGACTGTTACTGCAAACATGGTCTCCGTTCAATTTGGTGACTTCCCGCCCCAGAGGGTGCAGCACGGTGTCATTCCTATCCCCAAAGCTACTCTCGAGATCGAGAAACTTCCTCCTCCACGAAGTGAAGGTCTCGTCCCTTTGTCTCTTGACAATGGCAAGATTATGTGGATTCATCCGGATCTTGCTTCAGAGTTTGAAGTTTCCTCTTCCTCCAAGAAGAAAGACCGTTCCAAAGGCAAGACAAAGATTTGCAATATGGTGTCTTTTGACCCCATAGTTGATGAAGAAATCCTGCTGGGCACCAGATCGGGGAAAGCTTATCTAAAGGATTACCCTGAAGCTTAAGAGAATCCTGCTTCTTCTTCTGAGCCTGCTCCAGTGCAGCCTGCTTCTACTGAGGATATTCCTACTGCATCCTCACCAGTTATAGTACCTATTCCTCCCAAGCCAACGGTCGCTGACAAAGGCAAATAGCAAGTCCGCTTCAACAAACCTTTGAAGAAGTCAGCTCCCTCCGGACTTGAAAAGCCTTACAACTTTGACATCCTGGCTCAATTGGCCAATACACCGGCCCGGCTGTTAATCTTCGAGCTCTTGCGCCTATCCAAAGAGACTCGGGAAACTCTAAGCGAGGCTCTCATGCAGGCAGAAACTTGTCTAGCCCTGCTAAAGAAACGAAAAGCAGAACCAGTCTCTTGCCTTCATTGTCATAGTGTGTTGGAGTTAACTCCAAACATAACTTTCACACAAGATGACATGTTGATAGAAGACAACAGGCATGATCGTCCTCTCTACTATAAAGGATACGTCGACTCGATGAAGGTCGATTGTATTCTGATAGATCCAGGCTCCGCTCTCAGCATTATGCCGAAGACAATGTTGGATGTGCTGAAAATCCCAGTACATAGTCTCTCCAGTACAATCACCACCATCCTTGGGTTCAATCAGGAAAGGAGTGAACCTCTGGGCAAGATTCACCTAAAACTCCAAATAGGTAATCTTCGCACAAAGGTTACCTTCTACATCATTGACAACTATGGTTGTTCCTACAATGCTTTGTTGGGAAGACCATTTCTACACGAGCATAACATTGTCCCCTTGACTCTCCATCAATGTTTTAAATATGTTGATAACAATGGAGAGGTGCAAAAGGAAGTTGTTGATCTCTATCCTTTCAAAGACATCGAAGCATACTGCAACGATGCACATATGTACAAGGACGAATTCATGATGGTTGTCCTGTCTCTGGACACTGAAGAAGAGCAAGAAACAGTGCCTAATGATACCCTTATCATTCCTGTCAAAGGGCGTATTTCTCATCCTCAATCTTCCAAGCCACTGGCTATTCACTTGCCAGTCCAGAAGCAATCAATTGATGATCAAGATCAAAGGGAGCTCACCTCTTCTGAGCCACTTGTTATCGACTTACGTCGTAACAAGAAAAAAAGGCAGCTCACCTCTTCTGAGCCACTTGTTATAAATCTATCTCATAACAAGAAAAAATGGAGCTCACCTCCTCTGAGCCGCTTGTTATTGACCTTCGTCGTAACAAAGCTAATCCTCCTCTACGTTCTTCTTCTCCCCCTCTTGTAATCAATCTGACTAAGCCTGCTAAGGCTAAAGGTCCTGCTGTAAATACGAATGTACAAATCAATGAAAAAGTATCTACTTTCCAGTATACTAATGTTATTTATCATGCTAAGTACTATTTGGATATGTTAGATAGCTATCAGTCATTTACAATGGGAGTTGTGCAATCTCTTCAAACTGAAGTTTCATTTGAATACCCAAAGGATTCATATCGTATTGTTCCCGCTCGTAAGAAAGGCGATAGTCCAATACTTTTTAGTAAAGGACCGGAACAACAATTCAGCTATACGGATGATGGCAAAAGTAATGACACGGGCCATCTTCAACTCCGTCGTTACAGTCAACAATCAAAAGACATCATCTGAAAGATGGGTTACGACTTCAAAAGCGGCCTCAACTACGATAAAGGTAGAAAAACTCCTCTCCGTACGGCTGTTCTAAAAGAAAAGTCATAGATGTACTACAGTAGGACCAAAAGAGGTCTCGGATATGCTTCACCCCCAGTATTATCCCCAGCAGGCTCTGAATCTGATAGTGAGGAGCATTCTAACTCTTCTGATTCTAGATCATGGGATTCTGACACCAGTATCGGTCAAGCCCATCGGTTGAGTGTATCTTCTAACATGGTCTTCGTCGAACTTCCAGAAGGCTATAACGAGGATATTGAAGAAAATCCTGAAACAGATCCTTGGGCTCAATGGATGGATACCCAGTGGGAACTCCGATTCGAACAAAGGGAACCTCCTACCGAAGATCAATTAGTTCAAGTTGATGTAGGAGAGAGCGGATCACCTCATTCAATATTCATCAGCAAGAACCTTCCAGAGGCAGATAAACAAGAATTAATTCTTCTGATTAAAGAATACATTGATGTCTATGCCTGGAGTTATGAAGACATGCCAGGACTAGATCCCAAAGTTGCTACTCACAAATTGAATATCTTGCCGAATACAAAACCGGTCAAACAACAACAACGGCATTTTAAGCCAGAAATAATGGACGCAATCGACGATGAAGTCAAAAAGCTCATAGCTTGTGGCTTTATTCGAGAAGAACAGCATCCTGATTGGGTAGCTAATGTTGTCCCAGTTTTAAAAAAAACCGACAATGTTCGAGTCTGCATCGACTTCCGGGATCTTAATAAAGCATATCCAAAAGATGAATTTCCTCTTCCCATCACGGACGTCATGATCGACAACACCTGTGGGTTCGAAAGAATCTTTTTCATGGACGGATTCTCCGGATACAATCAAATTTGGATGCATCCTGAAGTTGAAAAGCATACTTCTTTCTGCACTCCTCGCAGAGTCTACTGCTATACTGTGATGCCGTTTGGTCTCAAGAATGCTGGTGCAACATACCAACGAGCAATGAGTACCATCTTTCGAGATCATCTGCGTAAGACTGTTGAATGCTACGTTGACGATAACGCTGTCAAAAGTCGTCTAAAGGAAGATCACATCCAAGACTTGAGAACTATCTTCAACCTCATGCGCCATATCAACTCAAAATGAATCCCACCAAGTCATTCTTGGGTGTCTCTAGTGACAAATTTCTAGGCTTCGTCATTACCTCAAAGGGTATACACGTGGATCCCGAGAAGATCAAAGCCATTCAAGAGATGCGTCCTCCACGCAACCTAAAAGAGCTACGAGGATTCCAAGGTCAACTTGCGTACATCAGGAGATTCATTTCGAATTTGTCTGGACGCTGCAGACCATTCACTCAACTCATGAAGAAGGGTGTATCTTTCGTTTGGACCGAAGAATGTCAACGAGCATTTGACAACATCAAGCGGTATCTCATGAATCCACCGGTCTTGGTACCACCAATCTCTGGCATACCATTCTTAATGTATGTCCGTGCTATGGACCATTCATTGGGTACTTTACTTGCCCAAAAGAACAAAGAAGGCCATGAACAAGCTATCTACTATCTCAGTCGTACTATGATTGGTGCTGAACACCGTTATAGTCCGGTTGAAAAAGAATGCTTAGCTCTTATGTTTGCTATTCAAAAGACTCGGCATTACATCATTGGTCAAACCATTCATGTCATATCACGAGTTAATCCTCTTCGGGTACTCATGAAGAAGCCCAGCACACTCAACTCTCGGTTGGCTACATGGGCCATTCTGCCGCCCAATATGACATGGTATATGTTCCACAAAAATCTGTCAAAGGTCAAGCACTGGCGGATTTCTTAGCAGCTCATCCCGTTCCAGAGACATCTAAACTCTATGATGAAATTCCAGACGAGACATTGGAATCAAATATGATCTCCAAAGAATTTCATACTTGGTGTCTATTCTTTGATGGTGCATCCAGGATTGGACCCAATGGTGCCATTGTCGCAGGAGTTAGAGTTGTCCTTGTATCTCCAGACGGGTCAGCTATCCAAAGAGCCTATTTCTTAGACGAGCCTTGCTCGAACAATGTGGCAGAATATAATGCTCTACTCATTGGCCTTCAGCTAGCCAAACAACTAGACGTCGAGTATCTCGAAGTCTATGGTGACTCCAAGTTGGTTGTTAACCAGGTTAGAGGAACTTATGAAGTTCGCCATCAAGATCTAGTGCCTTACTTTGAAGCGGCAATCAACATGGCTACATCATTCAAAGCCTTCTTCATTGAATATGTACGTCAAGCTTGCAATACTGAGGCAGATGCTTTGGCTAATCTTGCGGCAGTCTTAGCCATCCCTATCAGAAGACAATAGGTGGTGGTCATCTCTAATCGGGAATTGTTCTGCATCGAAAATAATCGTAATATTGAGTTCAGTAATCTTACTGAAGTTAATGTTATCAGTGAAGATTGGAGAGCTCCTTTCATCGATTTCGTAGTTCATGACATACTCCCTGAAGATCCCAAGGAGGCTACGAGTATTCGTCGGCGGTCTCTCTGATTCTATTACAATCAGATCACCAAAACTCTCTATCGGCAAACTTATGACGGCCTACTCTTGCGCTGTCTTGCTGGTGATGAAGCAAAACAAGTATTGCGTGAGGCTCACGATGGTGTCTGCGGAGCACATCAACCCGGTCCTAAACTACAGGATCGCATCCGACGTATGGGTTACTATTGGCCCTCTATGGTTTCTGATGCCATCGAATATGCGAGGAAATGTCAAGCTTGTCAAATCCATGCAGATTTCATTCATCAACCATCAGAATTCATGCATCCGACGGCTGCTTCGTAGCCTTTTGAAGCTTAGGGCATGGACATTATAGGTCCTATCAATCCTCCTTCTTCTAGAGGACATCGGTTTATACTAGCAATAATCGACTACTTCTTTAAATGGGCTGAAGCTATACCTCTGGCTGAAGTCAAGACCAACAGCATCATTAACTTCGTCAAGCACCATGTCATCTATCGATTTGGTGTACCTCTAAGAATCATCCATGACAACGGACCACAATTCATCAGCCAGAAATTTACGAGATTCTGCGATGATCATCGGATTGACAATGTTGCTTCTACAGCCTACAATCCTGCCGCTAATGGATTAGCTGAAGCTTTCAATAAAACCATTATCAAGCTCCTCAAGAAGTTTGTATCTACTAACAAACGAAATTGGAGTGAAAAGCTTGGTGAATGTCTTTGGGCCTATCGAACTACGGTCCGCAATCCCACAGGCTTTATACCTTTCTCTCTGGTGTACGGTTGTGAAGCAGTTCTTCCTCTGGAACTTCAAATTCCTTCTTTAAGGATTGCTATTGCCAATGAACTCACTACAGAGAACAACGATCTTCTTCGACTTCAAGAATTAGAAGCGCTCGATGAAAAGCGGCTATTAGCTCAACAGCATATTGAGTTGTATCAAGCCCGCATCTCGAAGACTTTCAACCGCAAAGTTAAAGTCAGAGCCTTTCAGCAAGGAAAACTTGTTCTAACAGTAAGACGTCCTATGACTATGACTCACTCGAGCAAATGCAAGTTCGATGCGAAGTGGGAAGGGCCTTATATTATCAGCAAAGTCTTCTCAAACGGAGCTTATCAACTTTCAGAGTTAGATGGTCGAGTTGCTATGATGCCTATCAATGGCAAATTTCTCAAGAAATACTATATATAAATGTAACAGAGATTTTATGTAAATAAGATCAGACAGTTCATAAATAAAGTTTGATTTTTATTTTCATCATAAACGATGTTACATGATATCAAGGAAGGTCACTATCATCCTTCTCGATATTAGGACGTGGACCATTGCCGTCCTTATCAAAGACATAATCAGCAAAAGAACTAAGAACATCTTTGCTCGAGCCTACCAGGAACTTGCAAGCAGCCATCCTCATGGCCTCTTCCTCTTCAGTCTTTCCTGGTTCAAGCAGAAAGTCCAAGATATCCCGCGGTGGTTTGGGTGCAGACGAACCTTCGCCTACGTCTGCCTGCTTTGGCTGGACTGGATCGGCAAGACATTCTTCAGTGCCCACTTCAATCTTTGGAATAATTTTAGCCTTCTTGGATGCATCTCCGAACGACATCTTTATGTTGAAAAGTGGAAATGATCATTCCTTCCAGATTTCTGTTCTATTTATAGGCGGAGATTCTCAAAACAACGAAACGACACATTCATCTGACGGTTCACCCGTTCATTATCATCATCTGACGGTTCGTTCGTTCATCATCATCTGACGGTTCGTCCGTTCATCATCATCTGTCGGTTCGTCCGTTCATCATCATTTGACGGTTCATCCGTTCATCCGTTTATTTTTGACGATTTATTTCGTTCACACCTTTTTGACGATTCATTTTCGTTCATTTAATCATCCACATCAGCAACTTATCATTCTCGATTAAGTTGTCTATTGAAATAATGATATTCAATAAATTATATTTGCCACATCCATATTACCTCTGAGCAGATATACTTGAATATGATTATTTTCCAGAATCAAGAAATATATCATGTCCTGTACCTCTGAATATATTTTTTATCTCTATTATTTGTATCTGAATAAGATATGCAATAAATAATAGAGCCACAACAAAATGTCTTTTTATTTGATCAAAATTCAAGACATTACAAAAAAAACATACATATTGCAAAAACAAGAAGATATAAGGAATCTTTCTATTAAACTGGTGGTGTCATCAAGCCGGTAATCTGTTGCTTTAGAGTCTGCAGACGCTCTTCGCGGGATTCCATCACTCTCTTTCTGGCCTCTTCCATCCCAGATTTCTCGTTAAAAGTTGGCATGGTTACCATTCTGCGAGTGATTTCATCATTATGAGCTGCGACATATTCGTCTCTTTCTTGGGTTAGAGCACCGAGTTGTTGGATTACAGTTTGATGCTTGGTAACCTCATCTTCTAGTTCTTCTTGAAGACGGGCAATCTTCGCTCTCAGTTCAGCAATTCTTCTCTCTTTTATTTCAGTAGTAGATGTCACCGATTCCACCTTGGAATTGTACTCAGCAGATTTAGTAGCAAAAGTATCCAAGAGAATCTGGAAATTTACTCTCTCAACTGCAGCTTCCTGAGCCATCCGTTCAAACTCCGCTTGAACCAAGGGTTCTACCTTCCCCTTATTGAGCTCTTTGTAGTTCTTTATTGAAGTCTCTAGCTTATTTAATATGTGTTCAAGAAAAGTGGCCTGAGGCTCGTCACCTTGCTCGTGGATAGCATGAATTAAGAAAGAGGTTGGACCTCTAACTGTGTAAAAATTAGCATCCTCTTTTTCTATCACTCATTGATCAATGGCCCCAATGAATCGAAGAAGAATTTAGTAAATGATTGGATGACAAATTGATTGGTCGCCAGAGCACCAGGAGTCGCAACTACTCCTGTTGATGACGAGGCAGCAGGGCGTTCAGTTTCTTGTATTTGGACAGAAGGTTCTTTGAATAAAGGAGCCAGAATGGAGCTGGTAGCTCCTTCCGGTTGTTCCTCTGCAAAATTAAATATTGTTATTTTGCCTGTCATTTGCTATTGTCAAAGAGAATCAAAAGTGAAAACAGTCTTACCATGGTTCGATCCGGCAACAGGCCTATCATCTGTTGGAACAGATTCTAGCTGAGCAGAAGTAGCTTCAGACACTATTGCCTGACTACTTCCTGCTTCGGAGCCACAGGATAAATGGCGAATGCTACTAGCAATTATCGTCGCAAGCACTATGTCCATGCATACTGGAGGAGCTGGAGAAGATCCAAGTTCTGTAGGGATAAGAATAAAGATGTTATCTGTCAATCTATTAAAAGAAGATTGCTAATTTTATTCTATACCTTGGAGATCAACAGCAGGAGTTTCCTCCAGGGCCGCTTCTCCATCTGCTATCTTGTCTAGAGATGCATGTACCTCAACATCCTTTTCAGGATCTAAGGTATTATCAGCAGCTTCAGGAGATATCTGCACCTCAACATCCTTTTCAGGATCTAAGGTGTCAACAGCAGCCATAGGAGACACATGCTCTTCATCATCCCCTTCAGGATCATGTGTATCCTCAATGTCCTCAGATGATGAACTCTCCTCATTTTCATATTCCTCCGGTACCTCCCCACTGGCAGTTGCAGCGGTTTGATAAATGTAATCCTGTGAGCCGAAGTCACAGTCATCTAAAGCTTCGATCATCAAACGATCCTCTTCCTCGCGAATTATTCCTGGTGTAGCAGGAGGTTGAGTAGTATCCATCATCGGTAAAGGGGATTACAAAGCTTCATACTCTGCCTCAGCAATATTTTCTCTGGGCTCTACGGCCTCATTTCTCTCTTTCCTCTGCTCGATCTCTTTCCTCCGTTCTGGACTAGGAGTTTTATGCCAGGACTCAGAAACAGGGGTAGGAGATAGCATGGTGATTCCAGCTGCAGCGTTCATCACTACCGAAGACAAAATTTGCCTTGGAGGAGAAACTATTTTCTTCTTTCTTCTGTGAGCTAGTTTCTTTTTTCTATGTAGAGGCCTCTCAGGACTCTCTATGTTTACTACCTCGACCTGTTTCTGAACAGAGGTCGGTGTAGCTGCTTCATCTCGAGTGGACTCGGCCAATTGTCTATATTGTGATCTCGTAGTGACTTTCTCTGAAGAATGTTCTAAGATCAATTTCTTCTTCATAGCTGGGGAAGAAGGCTCTTCTCTCCTTCTCTTCTTCTCCTTGTCCGGAGACTTAACAACCTTCAGAGAAATTATTAAAGGTTGGTTAACTTCTTCAGGGAAATTGGCTTCTCTGGAAGCTTCCAATGGATCATCCACTGGCTCATGTTCTACGTCGTTATTGGGAGCTAATGTGTCAGTCGCTCCTTTCTTCAGACGATTTGCTGTTGCAAAACTATCAACGAGGCTATAGTTTTCAGCAAATATATTTGCAGCTGTGTAAAACTGTGAATAAGTATACAGCATTCTAGGACCAGCATCAGTTCTGTTTGGCATCGAGAACACAGTCTTTGTGTCTCGAGCATTATAGTAAGCCCATGCTCTGGCACCGTCGATCAGGTATCCCTTTCCTTGTAAGCAAGTTATTGTGTTGCCCACATGGAATTGGTCATATCCAAACTGACGAGCAAAACGACTCGGCAGATATGGTTCTAAATAGCATTCCTCTTCAAATCTGTATACTAGATGAGATGGTCTGATTGTCTTCAGCCATTCAAAAGATACTCGACCTATTGGTTGCCTCCCAAGGTCAATCAGATTTGCTGCCATATGCTCATAACTAGTTGGAGGAGGAGAGCAAAGAAAATTCCATCCTTTACCGAGGTTCAGAGTTTGTCGGCAGTCCTTCAGACTAGTGTATATCCACCGGCTCTGTGAGAATCTGCGCAGAAAACTGCCACCAACTGCTTCCATGGCAGGATTCATCAGTGATGGATGATGCAAGAGCAACCATCCGAATAAGTAGGTATAAGGTAACTCCAGTCTAGGGAAGTTTCCCTTATCACCCTTGTACTTGAGCATAGAATCAACATACAGACGAAGACCTGCATTTATCCTACAGGTCATCGCTGATAGTAAATCCATCCGGTAGCCAAAGACTAACCGGACAGCAGCAAAAAGAACACAGCGATGGAAGCGGTCTACAGCACTTGCTCCAGGCACGACGAATCGACGTAGCCCGTACGTCAAAAATCCTGCCAGCTGGACTTGTTTAGATATGGACCTGTAGCCCATTCTTATAAAGCTCTCCATAAATTCTCCAGCCTTAAGAGGAGGATATTGGTGTTCATCATCAACTCTAATATCCATTCTATTATTCTCCTCCATCAGCTTTAGTACTTCACTGTTACTGAGGGGATGGAAGAAATCAGGGTTACATGAATCATGATCTTTTGTCTTTTTCTCAATAATGCGGTTGAGAAAAAGAAAAGTCAACCATTTGGATGAATAGCATGTGCCAGCAGAGCCACTTTGGTAATACAAAGAGCATATGTTATAATGGCACAGAAGCTCATCAAAGACTTCCACCATCTTTGAATTCTCTCGACGAAGTCTATCTAACTCGTCGTTGGTCGGGACGTACTCCTCGTAAGGCAACTCGCCTATTGGTAAATATGAGATATACTTCATCTCATGGGGAGCCAAGCCCATCTCCCCGCAGGGCATCATAAACGTCCCTGTCCTGTAGTTATACTTCTCTGCCAGAGCCAAAAACAAATGAGGATTTGGAAAGAAGCCGTATACAGTAGCGTGTACCACATTATACAGATCAATTTCTCTGAGTTTATCTTCAAATTGGACCAATATCCAGTTAGCTATACAGCTCCATCTCTTGATGTCTGGGTTTACCAGACCTGTCAACCGGATATCTTGATCTGGATATCTACCCTCCGCTTTGGCATACTCGTTGGCAAAAATCGGTGTTCTTACTGGCAGTAACAAAGATGAGTTTTCAGGAGGGATGCAACCTGGCTTCAACCCTCTCAGTAGAGTGTCGTGACGCTCAGATGAGCTATAAAACATGTCCCTATTGTCCGGGCCTTTCTTGACACAGATTTTTCCCATCCGTGCATGTTGGAGGGAAGTGATGTCCCAATCCATCCTCCTAGGATGGCTCGCATGAGCATATCTTGCTAGAGGAAGGCATCTAGCTAGGTCTGGTAACTTGACCAATTTCTCCTTTCTTGGGAAAGTTCTCGACTCAACTCGAGGTCTTGGTTGAGAACTTTTATCAATGGCGTCTCCGAAGAGGAACATAGGCTTCTTATGAGTGACAACGTTAGTAGATTGCAACGGCTGTCCATTCATCAGACTCAACAGGGTCTCATTATCCTGAGCTATCAGGATAGCCTGGCGAGAGGATAAAAGGGCATATTGAGGGAAGAGTACATGTGATAAGTCTTCCTTAAAATTTGGCTCAGCTAAAGTTCCTACAAATGTTTTATATTCAGGATCTTCTCTGGTATCAACTGCATCAGACAGAAAAAACAAAATTTAGTATAAGTCAAGTCAGAAATTCTGTCATCAGATTACGCAGATATCAGACTGCACAAGCATCAGATTACGCAGATATCAGACTGCGCAAGCATCAGATTGTGCAGATGTCAGATCGTGCAAACGTCAGATTGCGCTGACAATCTCGCACAAATCAACCGATTGCGCTGACTTTTGCCAGCGCAATTCAACCGATTGTGCGAGAAGATATTCTTCATAAAAATGAAGAAAAATGGGTTCGTGCAACCAAAACCCTAAAAAGGGTGGCGCAGTATGATCACATCTCTAAAAAGAGATGGATTTTAAGATCCAACAAAGTCGAAAAAACCTAAAAAGAGTTTTCGATCAAGTTGTCTACCTCGCAAAGCAGGGTGCGCAGCTTCGTGTCGGAAAGACGCGACGCAACCCGAGCCGAAGATTCGGTGGGGGCCTTGCCCTTGTCGGTGGCAGAGGAATGCTTGGGAGCCATGAGATCGACGGGGAAGAAAGGCTGAAGTCGGAGTAGGCTTGGAGTTTCTCTCTCTCAAACACAATGAAAGCAAGTAAAGAATAATTTAAAGGATCGAGGAAACTATTTATAGTTTTTAAAGAACAAACGGTCGCCACAGATTGTGCCGAAAAAGCAGGGGCTGATTCATCCGATTGCGAAGACAGCTCAACATATGCGCAACTTGATTTAAAATTCAAAGTATTTCAAAATTTTGAATAAATTCAACTTTCAAAAACTTTGAAGGGGGTCTTGTAGGTCCTAGAAAATTAAGTTGCACCCATCAACAAAGTCATAAAAATCAAGAAAAATAGATTTCAAATAAACTGTGCAGACATCAGATTGCGTATCATGCAGATGGCACAGAGTAGACTGCGCACACTTTCAAGTACGCAAGCTGACGTGGCCATGTCATCATTACCTGACACAATCAAATCTTCTGACAACTGACAGTACAAAGAACGAGGAGACTGTTCGTTTATTGTGTCGCACAGTGCTCGAGGACAGCTGTACATGCAGCACAATCTATTTGCAGCACAATCCAGTCCAGCATGGTCTATCCTAGCACAATCCAAAGTCAGCACAATTTATGTGGCACATTTCATCATGACAACTGACAAAAATACATGTAGCATTTATGCCATCAATTGCTCGTTACGTGGCAACCGTCTGCACACGATCATGCGTATTTCAATCAAATGATGCCATGTGTCCAAGACAGTTGGCCCACGACCAGACAACTGTCTGCACAGTCTGATGCTGCGCAATCCAGTGCCTGCGCAATCCAACTTGCGCCATTCAGAATAACTAAAAGTTAGTTATTTCCAGAACTCTATAAATAGAGTTTCAAGTCTTCATTCAAGGGGATCAGACATAAAGTTCAGAAATATCAGAGAGTTTAGGAGTTCTTGTCCAAGTGCTGCTGCATTCTTCCGAGGCTTTTGCTTTCAAATTCAGAGGCTACCGTCTTCAAAGTTCACATCGTCCAAGGGATAAAGCAATCATCTTTTAGATTGGATTTCTACAGTTGTACATTCCCAGAATTCTTGTAATCTTTACAAAGTTTGTTGAAATAAAGTTCATACTTTTGTTTTTGCAAACAAAGACATGGTATCAGACCGATCCCCGAGTGGGTACTAAGGGACAGACATGGGGATCTTTCAAGAAGCTCTTCAAGGAGAAGTTTTTCCCAGACACCGCACTTGGCGCACTGGAGACACAGTTCGAGAACTTGGTTCTGGGGAGCCAGACAATTGAGGAGTACGCAGGTGAGTTCTATCGCATGGGCATATTTGTGGAGGATCTTACTGAGGCCGTGAAGGCGAGGAGTTCCGCAAGGGCTTGATCAAGGAGATCAATGCATTTACCAAGTGCAGCCGCGATGCCACTTTTGAGGAGATTCTGATAGGAGCCCTGGCAGCGGAGGGCAATTTTAAGATAAAAAAAAGAGGACACGTGATACTCATAGAGCTAGTGGAAGTGCAGGTCCGGCCAAGAGGCCTCATATAGAGTTTCAGCAGCAGTATCAACAGCAAAGGGCCCACTTTTAGCAACAGTATCAGCAGAGACCCTTCCAGCAGCAGCAGTTTCAGGGTCAGGATCGTGCGCCTTTTCAGCAGGCGCAGAAGCAGCAGAGGCAGCAGCATGTTATCATTTTCCCCTTCTGTAAAAAACCAGGGCATGAGTGGAGCGACTGCTGGAAGAGGCTAGGCAGGTGCCTACATTGCGGGGCATAAGATCATCAGTTGAGGGAGTGTCCCAAATCTTTGGGACGGATAGCTCCGGAAGCAGGAGCTAGGGCTCCGGTGGGCTAGCAGAAGGGACTACCATCGCAGACCCAACAGCAGAGGTTCGTGCAGCACCAGCAGCAGGCTAGAGGAGGCCAGTAGGGGCGAGCTTATGCCATGACAGCCGAGGATGCACAGGCAGTAGTATAGCTGATTGTAGGTTCTGTTCTTCTTGATTCTATTCCCGCTTTTGCCACATTATAATCTATCTTGAAATTCGATTCCAACTGTTCCTGTTCACCTTTATTATTCGTTGATGAATTTGAATCTTGGCGTTCATTGTTGATTTAATTTTCTACCAAGATAAGTCGTATGGTCTAGGTCGCCTCAGTTATGGAATCTAGAGTCTTCTATAGTCATATTAACAAGCAAGGCGAGGTTATCGTAGCCTTGCTTACTAGTATGACGAAGATTCTGAGTATCATAATTTTGGACAGATGCATATGATTATCAAATTGTATGATTTAGATAAGGTATCTGAGACTATGATTGTTGGGGTTTGACCTAGAAGAAGTGCGACCACTTTTGAATTTCGAGGACAAAATTATTTTAGTGGGTAGACTTGTAATCACCACTTTTCTAAAATGGGGGTAATTTTGAACTTTTGTAAAATTAGTCATTGAATAATAGGATTTAAATCATGTTAGGAATTTTTTGTGAATTTTAATTAATTTAATACTATTTAAATTAGTGAATTATGATTTTGGTGTTTTGCTAGTGTAACCCTAGAGACTACTTGACCTAGAGACTAACCATGACCATGGAAACCTAACCATGTGATTAGATTGACTAACTACAACTTTTTAGCCTAAGGGTATTTTGGTCATTTGGTGACTTTTATATTAATTAGGACTTTGATCATTGAAAATGTGCTAAGTGTTTAATTAGGCCTTAACCTAGAATTGTCCTAATCTAGATATTATCCATGAACCTAGATATTAGATTAGAAGTTTCCATCATGACAAGGTTAGGAATATCTAGATGTTAGTTTAAAATGGGATATTTGTTAAGAATAGATATTTTAGCTATATGCCTTTAGTAGAAAGGCTTGAATTAAACTAGCTAGAGGCCTTCAAACCTCATGAAACTTAACCCTAACCCTAGAAATGATTCTTGGCTGCCATTAAGGGATCCCCACCACTATATAAACACATATTGACACCCACTTGCCTCTTTCATTAAACCTACAAACCCTAATTTAGAGTTCTTCCCCAAATTCATCCTCTTTCACCAAATCAACTCCAAATTGAGCCTAGTCTTTTGCATCACACTCCCCTATAGAGGAGGCCATTGGTAGATAGGTAGCAAGGATTGGGAAGCTTTGGACCATAGCAAATTGGAAGAAGGACCTTTTTCCTAGGGCTTTTCATTGAGATCTCACTCTCAATAGGTAACAGCTCTAAACTCATTTAAATTCTTGATTTCTCTTCATAGATGCATGCATCTAGGCACCATAGATCAATAGAACATGTTTGGTAGGAATTAGAGTTCATTTGATATGTGTATTGCATGACTATCGGAGTGATTATCTAGGTGTTTGATGAAATGTCTCAATGGATTAAATGTTAATAATTTTCAAAACTAATTTCATCACTTTATAGCCTATCATATGTGGTTTAATATTTTGTAACTCTGAGTTGGTTTTAGTGTCATGTCATGTGTCAAACTGGACATAAGGGCACTCACATAGACACCATGCACATCCCCTGCTACCCGACCCTGTTTTCTCTTTGTATTGGACATGTGGATACGTGCCACTTGGCACAGGGGTCAGGGCCATCACTGTCAGACCCCTCCCTGAGTTTGGTACACTCTCCTGTCGTACCGGACACAGGATCTGACCCGTACTGGTTTTGTACTGACTGCGTACGCACAAACAGAGTTCTCTCATACTGCTGTCTAAGTCAGACACGACACATCGTGGACTCGGTTCAGGGGGTCGATTGCCTAGCCCTACACCCCCTCTATCTCTGTGTATGAGCACGATATGTCTCGTGCACCGTGTCGAGCCCTAGCAAGCGCGACATGGCCGCACGAGGCTGTCTGATACAGTTTTTCTGATGCATTTCTATTTGATGTTTTTGACACTTTATGTCCAATTCGTGGACACATCTAGGTTTTTGTGGACACGTGGGGATATTACCTGTAAACCCCCTAAAATTTTCACTATGATTTTTAAAATTTATTTATTTTGATATGAAATTATTTTTGTATCGTACGTCGAGTGTGAATGCATAAAATACGTAAATTTAAAATATTTAATTATTCATATACAAAATATTTGGTTATTGTTTTTATATAGAAATCGATATTTGGTTTTATGGTATGAGCAGGTATTTTTTTATCAGAAAAGGCATCCCACGAAAATTTGTCAAAAGCTTTATTTTTGCTTTTTGAAAGACTATTTTATTTTCTTGCTTAAAATTAGTAGTAATTTAGAAAAACCATGAATTATGTAAATATTTTGTTTGCCTACAAGGTACATAAAATTTATTCATGTATATATTATTAATTTTCGAAATTAGTTTATTATTATTTTATATTATTTATAAAAAGACATTTTTAAAACAGTTTGATTTAATGTTTGATTATGATGGCAATTTAAATTTGAGATATCTTACCTTTATTTAAAATAGTTCTAAATTAAAAGTTATGATTTAAATTGGATCTGGATTTGGTTGAATTGGTTTTAAATCTATTTAATTAAATGAGGATTTATCTATTGGGGATTTAAATAAATCCCAATCCCTATCCAACTGGGAATTCCCACCTCCTATAAAAGGAGAGGTACTCCTCCAGAAATTTTTCAATCAACAGATTGTGCATCGTGTCTGTGCTCCCCATCCACTACGTTATTTTTTCTACAAATACATATTTTTTCGTCCGACAGACCGGACGTCCCCCTCGTGTAGGGACACAACCCCGACACGACATATCCCACCCGACGATCCTATCCCTAATCCGACTTCAATGTCCCCGGCACCCAACCATCGTCCGTCGCCATCATCGTTTGTCACCGCCACTGCACCACCCTCGGCTTCATCAGCATTCCCGACCTACAACCCAGCCCCCACTCCACCATCAGCCTCATCACCGGCATCCCCGCCACTACCAGGGCAACCACCACCGCCAGTAATACAACCACCATCTTCTCCGCCGTCACCCCCGCAACACGGCCAACCAAGGCCAAGACCACCACCATACCCCGACAACAGCCACCCTCGCCACCTCCGACCATCTGTCGCAGCCGTCCCCAAATTAAACCAACTACCCCCAAATCCAAATACCAATTAAGCAAGAAAGTAGAGAGGCCTCACCTTCCCCGTCGATCCGCGGCAAACCTCCACCCTCTATCGTGGCTGAGCGCCGCCCGCCGGCGAAGCCTCCGCTCCGCTGCGCCTGACCGCGCCCATCCTCAACCGAACCGCCTCCACCCGAGAACGCCGCACCCGCGGTTCCTCCCAAACCCTTTCTTCTCCGCCGCCACCAAGATCCGCCGTCCGCCGCTGATGAGCGCGCGCCACCACCAGCGCCGCTCCGCCCCCAAGCTCGCGAGCGCCTCCGTCTTCCGCGCCAGGAGCGCGCCGCCCAAATCCCGGCGCCGACCGTGCCAATTGCCCTAACTCCTCGGCACCGACCGCCTCCTCCGACTTCCCGCACACCTCCTCCCGGCCAACGGTCGTCGGAGCCACCCGCCGAAGTAAGCCCCTCTCTCCCCGCACTTCCCCGACCCCTCTCGATCTCTCTCTTCCTTTCTGGATTGTTAAGGTTCAAAGCTTGTCTCTCTCTCTTCTATTGTGATAAAGTAGAGAAGCAGTAAAGCTTTGGTTAATTTATTTTATTAGTATTATTCTTATTATTAATAAATTGTTATTGTTATTATTATTATTATTATTATTATTATTATTATCATCATTATGATTATGTTTATTATTATGATTATTATTATACATATTATTATCATTATTATTATCATTAGGTTTATTATTTCCAAATTAAAACAATAGTAATGACCTAAATTGATTTTTATAAGATTTTTTAGTATTTATAATTTTTCGGAATAATTACCTATAAATGATTTGATCAATAAAATATAAATTCCACTATTATAAATAAGTTATAATATTTTCTAAAAATTTACAGATTGAAGAATTTTAGCGTTTTAAGCCTCAATGATTTTCTTGAAGTTTATATATTTATGTAAAATATTTTTTATTGATTTTAAACAAATACAAAATATATTTTTCCTAGATAGTTATGATAGTTTTTCTAAATGAGTATATATATATATTTTAAATTAAGAATCATCTTTTAAATTAAATCTCCCTCTTAGAATATATGACATGTGACCATGACTAATCACATATTTATTTCTTTCGGACTTTCTTACATCAAACATGGCTATTGGACAAAACGGAACTGGCCAGATCATCGCACCACACCAGGCGACATAACAGGCAAGATACCTTTACATAATTTTCTGTTTATAAATTAGTCTGCATTTTATTTATTGCATATCACTGTGTATTTATTTTCTGTAATTTTAGCTGTACTATTATTACAGTTCCTGACTTACTGCCTGCTCAGTGATATTAGCTGTACCTTATTATTTATCCTTTGATTGCATATGGGCCTAGAGTTAAGAGACTACCACTAGTTTAGTGCATTATATAAACTTGACACTGATGTGCCACGAGGTGTGGGAGTTGTGAGTAGCATATAGCCTCCGGACTTGTGCGTTGGCTGATCACTGATGCGTATAGGACGGGCATTAGGTCTAACTGTCAATAGTTGTATATTAGAAGACATGATGGTTAGTAGTGTTACATAGTCGTAGATGTGACACGATAGGTGCATTGGGTGGGGAGAACATTACCTGACGTATGGGCTTCTTTGCACTTCCCTTAATACCTGTGCACTCCTCCGGAGATGCAGGCTCCAGGTGCCCTCTGACGTTTTCCAGAGCGTTATGGACGTAGCCCCTTGCACATGATGCCCTCTGACGATCTTCGGACGTTACGGACGTAGGCCCCTGGTGCCCTATATGGGGACTATGCCGATCCTATTTACAGCCAGGGCTCATGTGTCGAAGGATTGTTTCTCAACTGCATGATCACTTTAGTATGGTTAGATTACCTTATTTATGTCTTGTCACTTTCTTTGATTGTGGCATATTTTATATTCAGTATTTATATGGCATATTTATTGTATCTTGTTATGTCCCTCTGAGGACCTGGTTATCTCGCCAGGTGTGTGTTCTTATGTTTCGCAGGTGTTCTAGCCGTGGCCATGATCATCTCTATTTCTTCGAGGATGATTGCACTTAGATCATCTTCGCTTCGCCCGCCAAACATATTATATTTTCCATGTATTTTCTTTACTTATTGGTAGTAGATTTGTCTCCGCCCAACGATTGTATACATGACAAATTCAAAGTTGCTTTTATATCATATTTATCTTTGTGGATGAGATTTAGTACCTTGGTTACTGCATTTTACAGCTTATGTATGTATACGAGGGTCCATATACTTCGTATGTATACAGCTGGCATGATTACGTTCTAGTCCTACGTATTTTAGGACTGGGGTGTTACATATATTTGTGGTGGCCCATGCAGGTCAAGTTTGCCGTTTCGGTTACATAACTGTACCGAACGGGCCTGTAATATAGGATTAGAGTTTAGAATCTCATCCACCTACTTGACTTCCTTTCTTGACTTCAAATTACGAACTCTCGTTCGATCTTCTTGAATTGCATCTTGCTTGACTCCTTCCACCGTAAATTCTTAGTTTCGTGTTAGGAAGATGACTACACTATTATATGCTCATAGGTCAAACACATGGCTAGGAAGATTATATTAACAATTAGTGTACATTGAAGTCTTATTTGAGTTATAATGACATTTTCCTAAAAGTATGATTTTAAGGATTAGTTAATTTCAAGTTGGGTAGTAGCATATTACCGCCTTCAATGGATAGTTGGAATTTTATTTTGCTATTACAAGGTGGTATACACAAGAGGACAGCTAGATCGAAAAAAAAACAAATTTATGATTTATGATTTTTGGAAATTACAAAATAGTTTATGATTTATTGGGATATGAAACCGATTTGGGAAACATCTTTAAATTGTGACACATGATTTACGTTGAGTTCAAGTTTGGATTGTAAAAGTTTATCTCAAAACTTTTAAGAGTTTTAAATTATAAGAGAATATGGAGGGTTTATGATTTATGGTTTATTAGAGAGCTTGAGGTTTTAAATTGAATCATATGATTTTTAAGTTTATTTAATTTTGAGCTTGAAGAGATGATGGTAAAAAGGTTTTATTTAAAATATTTTGGAAGATATGAAATCAACTTGAAGGAAAAATTCAAATTTCAAATTTTGTCCTATGATCTATGATTTATAGAGTTATTTAAATTTCGAGTTTCAAACCTTGATTTTGGATATTTAAATTTTGGAAAAAGGGAGAATTACATTTGAAGAGTAGTTGTGACTTATTGGAAGCTAGATATACACATTTGAAGGATATAGAATTAAAATTCGGGAGTTATTTAAACGTTCCATTTTTGTAGTATGAATTTCGACGGATAAACTTATTAAATGTTGAGTTTAACATTTGGAAAAAAAAAGTCATTATTCAAGTTGCGATATACAAAGGTTGTTTCGAGATTGACTAGAGATTTAAAATTGTGATTAAAGTTGACAGTCAAAGATAATTGAAATTTTGGCGAAGTATCTTGGAAATTTTATTGAGAAACTTTCGAGGAACTTGAAATTTTAGATTAGATCATATATTGGCGAAGGACCAAGAAACAAGAAGGTTACCCTAGTGAGATAGAAGTATTCCGCATTAGAATGCCATGCCACCTATGATTATGATACTGCATATACACAAGTATAGTTAGTCATCGACCAAACCGATGAACATATCTTTGACTTACTCGACCTTCCCTCAAATCTAGATCTTTATTCGTGGCCATCTAATTGTTTTAAACTTAGAAACGATTAGAATCATTCCCTTGACCATACCCTTATCTATGAGACTATCTTCCCTCTAGAAACTGTGTCTCTAACTTATTTTACCTTGATCTACGAGACTTCTAATTATCTTTATTTCGTGTTTTATCCTTTATTTTGGGTATTAATTAGTACCTTATGAAAATCCACTTTCTATTTTTGATCATTTGGCGTTCCCTATCGTGACTTCAATATTTGGAGTACAAAACTAGACTTTTCCTTCCAATAAATTTCACATGCAAGACCTAGACGAGCTCACCTTCATGTAGGTATATCATGTCCCACTAAAACACGTCCCCTTGTACTCTATTTTATGGTACGACTTTCGGGCCATAAAGACTCAACTATAACCTATACCATGGTACCGATATGCTTTTGACTATATATTTGGAGGTCAAATCTTGACTCAAGTCTTTCGACCCGATACTGATTGCGATCTACTAAATCCGTTAAATGCTTAACCTCGTATTTTATCTTGACTGCTTAACCCTTGTCATTTTACTTTCTTGTATTATCTTGATTTACTTAGACCCATAACACCTTTTACTCCTCATGCAATATTAGCAACACTTACTTTTCTCCCTCCCAATTAAATTTCTTACTCATATTTCACTATGAGTTCTCCATTGTTTATACAACCTTGTTCCTTGTATGAGTCCATTATGCGAAATGAAATTTGATCATGACAATCTTGGGTTAGTAGAAGTTAGATTGGAGAACCCCACAGCATGGATAAATAATAAAGTTGGTACAGATGGGACATAAATAGAAATATGCGATAAATCCGAATCAATTAAGTAAGGGAGGATATATATTATGTTATGATGAAACACTCGAGGATAAATAGACTTCGCGAATTTCAAATTTTGTTTTAAGGTAACTATATAATCGAGTGGAAAATCTTTTAAAGTGTTGATGGTTGAAGAACCAAATTTAGATTAATTTGATGAACGCAAATTCTTGACTTGCCTCCGATAAAATATAGTGATATGAAGATAATAGGTTTCAAGGATAACCAATGGTTGAAGAAAAAAATTGCTTACATTTTTGACGAATTAAGCAATACGACCCTAAGATGATTTGAGACGGATTTCATTTTTACCATCATGAATTAAAAGATCAATGGATTCCAATTCCCGAAGAAGACGCTAATAGGTAAAGGATTTTTATTTGATAAAGGATTGTGCTGTGAAGATATGATCAACAAATATCGAAGGTGATAGCTTATTTTGGGTACTTTAAGGATAAGTATAAATTTCCTACAAAGAATCTTGATTTAACATTTGATTAATCATATTGAAGGATTATCTAGAACCTGCTCTTGAAGAGATTGTGAATGACGAGATCTATTTGAGAAGAATGGATATATATAGATATGTGAGAGAAGTACATTAGAGATTCATTTAATTCAAAAATTGTTTATGATGAAATATTGAATTAGATAATTGCATACATTTTGGAATTTTAAAAAAATTATGAGAAAAATGATTGAAGTAAAAAAAAAGAGTTATGGAATATATTGCAATAGTGAATGACAAATTGATAAGGACAATTTGAGATTTTAACAAAATTGAAAACACGCAAGGAAATGTTGAATCAAGAATAGTGGTCTAATGATAAAAATTTATATTGGAAGACTATTACCTAATTGGGGAGCTTGCACGTCCAAAGAAAAAATAATAGTGAATGATGGATTATAGGCATCGAGGGATTGTCATACGCATAATCATACTATAATCGATTTTTTTTCTAGTCATCCAACTGATCTATTATCATTGAAATGTTGCCCGCCTCCTCGCAGAATATTTTGTTTGCATTCTAGTCCCAAGAAGATCTCATACATCAATACGAATATACTGCTTCTACCTCCTTCAACCTACCTACCCTAATTTTTCTAAATTTCGAGGACGAAATTCTTTTAAGTTGGTAGGATATAAACCCCCTAAAATTTTCACTATGATTTTTAAAATTTATTTATTTTGATATGAAATTATTTTTGTATCGTACGTCGAGTGCGAATGCGTAAAATATGTAAATTTGAAATATTTAATTATTCATATACAAAATATTTGGCTATTGTTTTTATATAGAAATTGATATTTGGTTTTATGGTATGAGCAGGTATTTTTTTATCAGAAAAGGCATCCCACGAAAATTTGTCAAAAACTTTATTTTTGCTTTTTGAAAGACTATTTTATTTTCTTGCTTAAAATTAGTAGTAATTTAGAAAAACCATGAATTATGTAAATATTTTGTTTGCCTACAAGGTACATAAAATTTATTCATGTATATATTGTTGATTTTCTAAATTAGTTTATTATTATTTTATATTATTTATAAAAAGCCATTTTCAAAACAGTTTGATTTAATGTTTGATTATGATGGAAATTTAAATTTGAGATATCTTACCTTTATTTAAAATAGTTCTAAATTAAAAGTTGTGATTTAAATTTGATCTGGATTTGGTTGAATTAGTTTTAAATCTATTTAATTAAATGAGGAATTATCTATTGGGGATTTAAATAAATCCTAATCCCTATCCAACTGGGAATTTCCACCTCCTATAAAAGGAGAGGTACTCCTCCAGAAATTTTTCAATCAACAGATTGTGCATCGTGTCTGTGCTCCCCATCCACTACGTTATTTTCTCTACAAATACATATTTTTTCCGTCCGACAGACCGGACGTCCACCTCGTGTCGGGACACAACCCCGATACGACACATCCCACCCGACGATCCTATACCTAATCCGACCTCAGTGTCCCCAGCACCCAACCATCGTCCGTCGCCATCATCGTTTGTCACTGCCACTGCACCACCCTCGACGTCATCAGCATTCCCGACCTACAACCCAGCCCCCACTCCACCATCAGCCTCATCACCGGCATCCCCGCCACTACCAGGGCAACTACCACCGCCAGTAATACAACCACCATCTTCTCCGCCGTCATCCCCCGTAACCCGGCCAACCAAGGCCAAGACCACCACCATACCCCGACAACAGCCACCCTCGCCACCTCCGACCATCCGTCGCAGCCGTCCCCAAATTAAACCAACCACCCCCAAATCCAAATACCAATTAAGCAAGAAAGTAGAGAGGCCTCACCTTCCCTGTCGATCCGCGGCAAACCTCTGCCCTCCATCGTGGCTGAGCGCCGCCCGCCGACGAAGCCTCCGCTCCGCTGCGCCTGACCGCGCCCATCCTCAACCGAACCGCCTCCACCCGAGAATGCCGTACCCGCGGTTCCTTCCAAACCCTTTCTTCTCCGTCGCCACCAAGATCCGCCGTACGCCGCTGATGAGCGTGCGCCACCACCAGCGCCGCTCCGCCCCTGAGCTCGCGAGCGCCTCCGCCTTCCGCGCCAGGAGCGCGCCGCCCAAATCCCGGCGCCGACCGCGCCAATTGCTCGAAGTAAGCCCCTCTCTCCCTGCACTTCCCCGACCCCTCTCGATCTCTCTCTTCCTTTCTGGATTGTTAAGGTTCAAAGCTTGTCTCTCTCTCTTCTATTGTGATAAAGTAGAGAAGCAGTAAAGTTTTGGTTGATTTATTTTATTAGTATTATTCTTATTGTTAAAAAATTGTTATTGTTATTATTATTATTATTATTATTATTATTATTATTATCATTATGATTATGTTTATTATTATGATTATTATTATACATATTATTATCATTATTATTATCATTAGGTTTATTATTTCCAAATTAAAACTATAGTAATGACCTAAATTGATTTTTATAAGAATTTTTAGTATTTATGATTTTTTGGAATAATTACCTATAAATGATTTGATCAATAAAATATAACTTCCACTATTATAAATAAGTTATAATATTTTCTAAAAATTTATAGATTGAAGAATTTTAGCGTTTTAAGCCTCAATGATTTTCTTGAAGTTTATATATTTATGTAAAATATTTTTTATTAATTTTAAACAAATATAAAATACATTTTTCCTAGATAGTTATGACAGTTTTTCTAAACGAGTATATATATATATATATATATATTTAAATTAAGAATCATCTTTTAAATCAAATCTCCCTCTTAGAATATATGACATCTGACCATGACTAATCACATACTTATTTCTTTCGGACTTCCTCATATCAAACATGGCTATTGGACAAAACGGAACTGGCCAGATCATCGCACCACCCCAGGCGACATAACAGGCAAGATACCTTGCCACAATTTACTGTTTATAAATTAGTCTGTATTTTATTTATTGCATATCACTGTGTATTTATTTTCCGTACTTTTAGCTGTACTATTATTACAGTTCCTGACTTACTGCCTGCTCAGTGATATTAGCTGTACCTTGTTATTTATCCTTTGATTGCATATGGGCCTAGAGTTAGAGACTACCACTAGTTTAGTGCATTACATAAACTTGACACTGATGTGCCACGAGGTGTGGGAGTTGTGAGTAGCATATAGCCTCCGGACTTGCGCATTGGCTGATCACTGGTGCGTATAGGACGGGCGTTAGGTCTAACTGTCAATAGTTGTATGTTATAAGACTTGATGGTTAGTAGTGTTACATAGTCGTGGATGCGACATGATAGGTGTATTGGGTGGGGAGAACATTACCTGACGTATGGGCTTCTTTGTACTTCCCTTAATACCTATGCACTCCTCCGGAGACGCAGGCTCCAGGTGCCCTCTGGCGTTTTCCAGAGCGTTATGGACGTAGCCCCTTGCACCTGATGCCCTCTGACGATCTTCGGACGTTACGGACGTAGGCCCCTGGTGCCCTATATGGGGACTATGCCGATCCTATTTACAGCCAGGGCTCATGCGTCCAAGGATTGTTTCTCAACTGCATGATCACTTTAGTATGGTTAGATTACCTTATTTATGTCTTGTCACTTTCTTTGATTGTGGCATATTTTATATTCAGTATTTATATGGCATGTTTATTGTATCTTGTTACGTCCCTCTGAGGACCTGGTTATCTCGCCAGGTGTGTGTTCTTATGTTTCGCAGGGGTTCTAGCCTTGGCCATGATCATCTCTATTTCTTCGAGGATGATTGCACTTAGATCGTCTTAGCTTCGCCCGCCAAACACATTGTATTTTCCATGTATTTTCCTTACTTGTTGGTAGTGGATTTGTCTCCGCCCAACGATTGTATACATGACAAATTCAAAGTTGCTTTTATATCATATTTATCTTTGTGGATGAGATTTAGTACCTTGGTTACTGCATTTTACAGCTTATGTATATATACGAGGGTCCATATACTTCGTATGTATACAGCTGGCATGATTACGTTCTAGTCCTACGTATTTTGGGACTGGGGCGTTACATTACCTACCGCTGTACACTAGGTTTCCTATCTGATTTCGAGTTTTGGTTGTTTTAATTGAAATTCGAAATAGGGTTTTCCTATGAACTGTCATGTTATTTCCAGTTTTGGGTTTTAGTAATGTTTTAGTTTGGACTTGATTCCTGAGATGAGGACTGTGGGTTGATGATTTCAGGTTGTGTTGTTGTATTGGGCTTTGAATACATTTGGTTGTTTGGTTACGAGATCAATTGATTTGGTTTTGGTTTTCGATTTCGTTTTGAGCTTGAACTCATAAAATTCTCAGTTTTGAGATATTGTGAATTGTCAACATATGTTTTCAGGTTTTGGTTTTATTTCAATCCCAAGTATTAGTTTGATGATCTCAGGTTTTGTTTGTTTGATTGTTCCTAGTTTACTGTTCACTCACACAGTCGACACATGCACAGACCCACATTCATATTCTTTACTTTCCCTTCCCTTTCCCTATTAATATATATATACATGTTTGTAACCCCCTTTTTAACCCCTTAACTGCTCACACGTACACACACACACCCTTAACCCTTTGGCTTAACCCTATCCCTCTACCATATAACACTCACAAACACATACTCTATATATTTACCTATCCCTCTTTCTCTATATGTGTATATATGTAAATACCTTCTCATTACCTTATATATATATATATATATATATATATATATATATATATATATATATATATATATATATATATATATATATGCAGTGAGTTCCTTGTATATATGTAGATATGTTATGATATATGCATGTATGCATATAGGTAGGAGAATATATATCATGTATGTAATTATGTATGTTGTAGTGGTAGAAATACACATATTTGTATATAGGCATATTTGTATATATATATATATGCAGTGAGTTCCTTGTATATATGTAGATATGTTATGATATATGCATGTATGCATATAGGTAGGAGAATATATATCATGTATGTAAATATGTATGTTGTAGTGGTAGAAATACACATATTTGTATATAGACATATTTGTATCTATATATATGTTGTGATACTTATATTATGTAGATGAGTATATGTGATTATGGCATATATGCCTATAGGCAATATTGGACTAGGCTTGTGATACCTTGGTCTCTAAGGTATCCTAGAAAAGTGAGTTGACCTATAGGTTGGCCTAGAAATGGACTAGATAGGCCTAAGGTGACTTGTAGACTAGTGTTGACTAAACCCTAGATTAGTTGACTAGAGTTTGACCTAGTTTGACTAGATTGTTGACCAGAGTTGACCAAGAGTTGACTTTGACCTAGATTGACGTAGAATCATATAGAATGCATTGTAAACTTCAAATATATCATCTTGGATACGTTGTAACCTGTGTTGCTCTAATTAGGACTCAGTTACTCCGATTTGGACATCTATTCTTATCAGTCATTCGTATCTCAGGCGAGTACATTCTCAGATCGTTTCATACTTGTCAGGATTTATATTCTTGCTCTAGATTACTTTACCTAATGCTGTCACGTTATCATCACAGATTGGTACTATATGGATCTTTTCACGAGATGTTATCCCCCTTAGCGGGCGCATAGGGTGCTTCATGTCATGCATTTCATGTACATCATGTATTCTTTGCTCTTGCGTTATTTATGTACTCTTATGTGCACTCATGTACGCTCATGTACTTTCATGAGTTCTCATGTACGACCATGTTTTTCTTATGTTCTTCATGTATAACCAAACCATCATTACGTAACGTAACTTGACTAGATCCTTATGTACTGATTGGGGGTAGGGGTGAGTATAAATGGTAATGTGATCTTTTCCATCATGTACAACTTTGTTACTTATTCATGTGATATTGTGTTACTCATGTGCAACATAGCTCTCATTTGCAACTGTGTTATTCATGTGCAACTCAGATTATTCATGTACAAAACCAAGCCGATTACAAACCATCTTGTGCTCTAAATCACTTAGTCGCTTACAGTTCTTACTTACATATATATATTTCCAGCTTAAAAATATCTCTCTTATCTTTCATGTACATTTCTTACAGTTCATGTATCTTACTCTATTGCTTGTTTTATATTTCCTGCCATGATATGAACTGTTTGAGAGATATGTGCTCCTTCCTGTCCAGATTTGACCTGTTAAAAATATTACAGAGGATAAGGAGTTCTGTCCTACCTACTACGGAGCAGGCCTAGATGACACTTGCAACCTGGACCCCCTGGAGGTTCAGGCAGCTGTTGAGGATGTTACCATTGTCTAGATTAGATAGCTAGAATGCTGATCTTATTTCTCTATGTCATTTGTGTTTGTGGATTCAGAGTTGTATTATTTTGAGATGTTGAGACTTGATGTTGTTAAAATTGGATTTATTTTCTTTCTGTTTGTATCTTCATTTGAGGATTTTATATCTATCATATTGTGCTATTTCCATCTTTAGACTTGCGATTGAGTTGTACCTTCTGTGATTTGGCCTCCGTTTGGAAAGTATATCATATTGTGGTTAGTTGAGATCATGACCTAGAACAGCGTTCTACTGTCGACACTGCGGCGTAGGCTGGACGTACCCACTTCTCATGCCCCTACACCAGGTGCGGGTCATGACAGAACCTGACCAGGGAGCCCCAGATTATTAGATGCGCCATCGATTTAGTTTATTTCCTTTCCAGTTGTAATAAGAACCATTGTAGTAACAAAATGGTTGTCTGCTTTGTTTTGTGTTATTTTTATTCAGACTCTTAGTTATATTTCAGATTCAATAAATGTTATTTCTTTCCCTCTTTAGATATTATCTGTTTGTGTTCTACTGCTTGATACAGCTTACTGCCGCCGTCTCACAACGATACAGGCTGGACATGATCCGACTGGATCCATTATATTGGGATAGGGTCATGACAGTTATTAATTAGATCAGTTCCACCAAATAATAATAGATACCACAACAGGCATTAGAAGCTAGTTCAAAACTAAACACAAGCAAATATGGACTGTAATATATTGCTCATTTCAGACCCTTTTTCAGTCTGCAGTATCATAAATATATTGCAGTTTCTAGGCTTTTCTTATGACCAATGGTATTCTTGCAAAGAACTATGCCATTTCCTCCAAAACTTATCAAATGAACAGTAAAAAATGGATAACTATTCAAGAAAGAACAATAGAAAATTATATGTTTCATAATTAGTTTCCTACAAAGTGGAGCCAGTTTACAATAGAAAAGATATGTATCACGAGGATGCTTCATAACAAGTTGAGTACGTTACAATAGAAATTCAGAGTTACAACTTTAAAAACAATAGAGCATAGAGCTTCCACATCAGGGGCGGATCCAAAAAATGAAACTAGAATGGGCTACAGCAAATTCGGATGGGCTAGAAGTGGGCTAACGTAAATAAAAAACCAAAAATAAAAAAATTATATAAAATAAAGAGTAAAAATATTTTTTTGGGGTGGGCTAGAGCTTACCCCAAGTATACACTGCATTCGCTTCTGTTCCTCATCATAATAGCAGAAATTACTGCAGGATTTACAGCATAATGCAGTACTGTGCAGCACTATGGAGCAACAAAAACATGAAATACATTGCATTATATTTTAACTCAGAGATAGGCAGAAGAAACCCCCAACAGAAAACTGATGGAATTGGGGATTCCCTGGACCCTATTTTGGTGTGCGTATTGATTGATAGAAAGTTAAACAGATATAAACGTATTCTAACCCTTCACAGGCGGAAACTAGGGTTCACAAATTATACCCGCGACAGGAAGAAGACAACAGTTCCTAGTAATCTCAAGCAGTTACGACCCCAAGATCTTCTGTACGTATTTCTTCCTCGGGTTGGACGTTGTGTGGGCGACGATCTCCCAACCTTTTTTTCTCCTTGGCAGCCACTTCTTTCTCTCCTTACGTGGATCATAAATTTAGAGAAAGCTTCTTAGTTCTAATAATAGCTTGGCGGCCAGAGAATAGAGGATATATATAAGACTATGGCAGGGACCATAAGGAGAAATTAGGGTTAGGTCTTCTAACAGATCTGGGTGTCATGTGTTTAGCCCGAACACACAACCTAGACCCATTAACAATAGCACGGTCCACTAATACGCTATTGTTGCACTACTTTCCTAATCCCAAATTATGATTGTGGGCTCCTTCTATTATATGCTAGTTTGGCTCCCCATGTTAAGATATTGAATGTCCGTCGATCAGATTAAGTTACTGACAACTATGTTGATCGACATCTTTTATCCTTAAGTAGTACCACTCAACTTTATTTGTCATGTCGGATATAATCCACCTGCAGGGTTTACATGACAATCCTTATGAGCTCCTTAAGGGGATACCATCAACCCGATGTATTGGGACATAGATTCTTTTATAATCAACAGCCCATTATACATACAATGTTATTACCTAATTCATAGAGGTTGTTAACCCATAAAGAATCTCACTATTTTATGAGTCAAAGTAATGCACACTGCATATACATGTCTATTATTATATCCAAATTAAGAGCACAAGCATCCATAATAACAGAGGTGTCTGTTCTCTTATGTAGTCAGTACAAAGAGAACAACCTCAAGTGGTCATATTTAATACACACAAAGTGTACTAGTGTAAATCTATAGTCAAGATAGACTAAAACCAGATTATACTACAACCTTTCCAATAGATTGTCCAAGTCCATCTAGGTTGTGAACCATTTATATATTACATAGGGAACTGATAATGTGATCTTCTGTGTGACACCACACACCATATTATCTATAATATAGAGTAACAGACACTTGCATCAACACTTGTAACAAATACAATATGCAAACATTGTCCATATTATTCTCATTCAAAATTTAAAGAAATAAAGTTAATACAAAAGTGATGCTTTTAGTATATAACCCTAACAAGTGGGCTAACGTATATAAAAAAATCAAAAATAAAAAATTATACGAAAAAAAGAGTAAAAATATTTTTTTTGGGGGTGGGCTGGAGTCCACCCCAAGTATACACACCCCAAGTATACACTGTATCTGTTCCTCACCATAATAGCACAAATAGCTGCAGGATTTACTGCAGAATGCAGCACTATGGAGCAAAAAAAACATAAAATACATTGCATTATGTTTTAACTCAGAGATAGGCAGAACAAACCCCCAACAGAAAGCAACATGAATGCAGTACTATAGACCAACAAAAACATGAAAAAAGTTTGATTATAATATCTAGAGATAACCATAATAAACCCCCAATTGAGGACAACAAAAAAAGTGTTATTACGTGCAGGTTAAACGAAATGATATCAATTTCATATTTGGAGCAATTAAGGCTTTTAGATGCAATAATATATAAACTCCCAAAATTCCAATAGTTTACCTTAATATATGTCTCCCAAGTGATGGGATCGGTTGAAACTCGTCCGCTAGAGTCCAATCCAAAGCTGCTAGTCTTGAACTATAACCCCTCTTCCCAAATTTTTAATTATTTAATTATTTCATTTTTATTCTTGTAGGAAAATTTTAATTTTGTAAAAGGTATCTTGGACGACAACGAGATTTGTCGAACTGTTTTCAAATTACAGTTAAATCAGATTTTTGGAGTTTAGAAGCTATTTATTGAATTATTTTGATAATATTAATCATATTTAGTTTAATTTTGTTAGAAGTAGATTTGATCTATATATATATATATATTTTTTTTTGATATATATATATATATATATATATATATATATATATATATATATATATATATATATATATAAAGATGAGAGGAGCTTGGCTTCCTCTGGAAGGAGCTCCTCCGCTCCTCGAGACCCCCATCCCCCTCCTCGTCCTCGGTTGGTGGCCGGCCTCTCCCGGGCGCTTCCATCCCCGTTGAGAGCCTCCCTCTCCCCCAGGCCTTCCCAGCCTCTTCGGAAGGCCGGGCTTCCCCCGGCCGTTCCTCTCGCAGGGAGCCCCCGCTCCCCCTGCCGGAGTCTGCCCGTCATGCGGCAGCCCCTCCTCCTTCCTCTCCCTTCCTCAGCACGGCCGTCGCTCTGGGCGACGTAGGCGTCGCCGAGCACGACAACAGCGGTCGTTCCCGGCTCCCTCCCTCCTCGGCCCTCCGCCAGGCTCTCATGTCGCCACGCGCGCAGTGTTGCCTCTCTCCGGCTCGTCACCCTCTTCGTCCGCCGTCTCTGCCACTGCGCCGCCCCCCCTCGGCCGCGGCCCCACCTCCCGTTTCCCTATCCCCGAGGAGGCCCTCTGAGTCTCTGGCAGCGACGTCCGGCTCGGATCCTCCTCCTCCCCCGGATCCTCCTCTCCTCGGCTCTTCGCCGGGCGCGTGCGCTGTCCCGTCCGGCACCCCTCTCGGTCCTCCGCCGGAGTCCTTCCTAGCTCCCCCTCCCGCTCTCGCCGTTCCTCCCCCCGTGCCACCCCCTGCCTCCCTCTATCCAGCACTGCCGCTCCCCCCTCCTGCCATCCCTCTCGTTATGCCACCCCCCGCCTCGGTAGAGGCTCTCCCCCAGCGCTTCCTCCCTTCGAGCCGCCGCCCCCCGCCCCCCGCCCCAGCAGCAAACTCCCTCTCGGTGCTTCCTTCCTCTGAGCCGCCACCCACCGCCTCAGCAGCGAACTTCCTCCCGGCGCCCCCCCCTCTCTTCCTCCTGGTGCCCTTCCCTCCAGTCGCCCATCTCGCAGCGCCTCCCTCTGCCTCGACGGTGGCCTTCTTCCCGGCGCCCACCTCTGCGGTGGCACTGGACCCCCCTCCATGCCCCCTCGGTTGCGCCCTACTGGTTCTCTCCAGCCCAAGGCGGTCCAGGTCCCCCCTCCGCCTCGCCGTGGGCGTCTTTCGCTCACCACTTGGGGTCGAGCCCCTACTGCTAGCCCCAGCCGCCACCTCGGGACCCCCGGCCGCCGCTTGCTATCAGGCCTCCTCCTCCTCCCCTCCGTCGGGGCTCGTGACCCCCCCGGGCCGTCCTCGCCTCAGTCCTCCGCACCCCCCCGCGGGGTCGAGCCCTCCCCCCTCAGCCGGTGGTTCCCCTCCCCCCTCACCTCCGTCGGGTCGCCCGCTCTCCTCCCGGCAACTCCTCCTGGGTCTCCGGTCTCCTCCCTATCCTGACGGTCCACCCGAACCCCTGTCTCCCCCCTTCTCGCCCCCGTGTTGGCTGCATCGGGCCTCCACTCCCCCGACGACTCCCTCCCAACTCCCAGCGGGTCCGAGCCCCCCTACTCCTCATCGAATCGAGCCACCCTACGGGCCGCACCCCCCACCCTCGGGCTCTGCGCCCCCCTCGTACAGGCCCCAGCCATCGGGCCCCGCGGCCCCCTCGGGCAGGCCCCCCGGGCCACGTGCACCCTTGGGGAGCGTGCCCCCTATTTGTTCTTTTGTTTCTTGTGGGTTTTGAATTTTGATTTTGGGTTCCCGCCTGTGGGGCCCGCTCTCTGTTCGGTTGGCTTTTTCAATAAATTTCCTTTCCAAAATTTATATATATTTTTTTTCCAAAATTTATATATATATATATATATATATATATATATATATATATATATATATATATATATATATATTAATAATTATAAGATAAATACCTTACCATTTATTTGATTATAATGATACTATACTTATAGATTTATTGGTTTACCACTATCGCTTATTTTAAAGGTTGGTTTTATAAAAATTATTTTAAGTATCATCAGATATTATTTAAACTTATTACTATATTAAGAAATCCCAAAGCATATGACCTAAATTATTACTCCTACTATTATTGTTACCACTAGTATTACTATTAATATTATTATGATTATTACCCGTGATTGAATAGCCTGAGAAAGAAAGGGAATTCGCAAAAAAACCATTTATCAAAGGGCTTAGAAAGAGATTCCAATCCAAATTCTATTCCCAGGCCAACTGCTCAAAATCGTTAGGAGATTACTCTTAATCCCCTTAATGGTCTACTCAAATCTGAATTGAAATCAACCACTTATCTACTTCCTCATTATCTCCTTCCTCGTGACCAAATATTATATATAAGGAGTAGCAGCCCAACCCTTTTCTTTGCCTCTACAGCAATCCCGAATCCACGCTTACCACACACTCCCGACCCCCGCCATTAGATACCAACACGCTCACGACCATCATCTCAACCCCGGTCGCGATACCATCGCAGCCTCCTTAGCGACACCGTCTCACCCCGCACAGAGCCGCACAACGTGACTCCGACGACCGCAAAGATACAGACCCGCATACCGCGCTACCTCCGCGGTGATCAACTAGCCTCATCATCACATCACAACAACAACAAGTTCAATCGTACCCATGTGTCCACCACCAAAATTGTAGTATCAATCGTGTCCATGTATCCGTGCCCGTTGCTTACAACCATACATCACACAATCACTGTATTCTGACCCCCGCCTCCCTGAAACCGGTCGCCTGGCATGTCCCCGTTCACCGCAGGCATCGTGGACCCAAGCGCCGCTGACAAGCCGTGAGTGCTCCATCCACCGTTGAGCATGACGACAGCGCCATCTCATTACACGTTCGACCGCATCCGGCCGACTGGATCGACCACGCCCTTTCTCGCTCAAGCCGAGTGCCGACGTTCGATGCCGTGCACGCTGCTTCGTCGCCACGGCTCCTTTCGTCGAGCAGAGCCTTCCGATGAGCTACGCCACCGCATCCTCAGCCTCGATGGTGGACAGCCGTCACCGTGCCCCTTCTCCGGAACAGCCGCCGAACCCCATTCTGAACACGCGCCCCTGCCGCTGTCGCCGTATCAACTTAGCCGGGACCGCTCCTCCGTTCCTTTCTTGTCCAAGCTGGCCCATCTCCACCATGCCTCCATCGGACGCCCAAACCCGCAGATCCAGCACCACCTGGACGTGAGCGTCGCGGCGCCATGGCGAGCCCGCCTCCCGCACCCCGGTGGTTCGTTCCCTCTGTCGCGTGGTGGCTGCGTCGTCTTCGCCATCGCGGACCGGTGGCACCGTATACCTATGCCGGCAGCGAGTCACCGCCCGACGAGCTCGGGAAAACCCTCTCGACGACTTCCTTCCACTGTCTTCCTCGACCGCTCGCAGCTGAGCCTCCCTCAACGAGGACGTCGACCGGAGAGCAGCCCTTCCCCGAGTTGACCCAGCGACCACGTCGTCGTGGCCGCTTCGCCACCAACACTTGCTCCATCGACCACTCCAGATTTGTGGATCAGACGCCAGATCAAGCGTCGGTGGCCGGGCAGCCTCCTCACCAGCAGCAGATTATGGTGAGCAATTGATCCTAGTACCGCCTAGCAGGAGCACCGCCGGTGAAATCATGCTGAGACTCTTCTCCCGACCAACTCTCTCCCTTTCCTCCTCTCTTCCTTTCTTAGTGCATTCTCTCTCCACTCTCTGATGACCAGAGAGGAGCCTAAATACTTTGGGCTTGGCCACAGTATAAACAAATTGATTATTGGGATAATAAATAGCATTTTGGAGTATATGGGCTCAGCTGTTATATATATATATATATATATATATATATATATATATATATATATATATATATATATATATATATATTAGATTTTTAAAAAGTATTATTGTACTAAATTTTTAGGATAAGCCCAATATGGGAATTGGGCTCTGGTATTGGACTTAAACTATTTAGGGTTGTTTAGTAATGATTTTTGAAAATAATTTATTGGGCTTTATTATTACTAAAAGAATTTCATCAAGTTAGAAGGATTGTTCTGGGCCTTAGTAGAATTGTGTATATATATGTATTTCATGTATTATTACTAGTATTATTATTGTTAATATTAATATTAGTAAATATTATTTTTTAGAGGTCTTATATTATAATTCAGTCATATGGGTATATATATATATATATATATATATATATATATATATATATATATATATATATATATATATATATTTGGGCTTCTAAAATAAGTTTGATTATATAAAAGGCTTCCAAGATATATTTTAAGTGTTGACTTTTCTAAAATGTATTTTGAAGATAAATTCAAAAATAAAATATATATTATTTTGACTAAATATTATTTGACTAGTAATTAATGAATATTACTAAATAAGATTTGACAAAGCTTTCTAAAATAAATATAAATAATTATAAAATATCTTCTAAAAGGGTATATATATGATTATTACGGATTATCTTCTGTAAATCAAGTTCCTCCTAGAATATCCTAGATCGTAGCTAATGACATTCCTTTAGATTAGAAACCTTGATCATGGATAATCGTGTTCCTATTTTTCTTGCCTACTCTAGTAATCGGACTAATCTGGACTCTACGGGATCATTGGTTTCACCAGCAAAGGACCACGTGCAAGTGCACTTTCTGATTGCTTACGATTCATAATAGTCTTTCCATTTCATGTTTATACATATGTCTTGCTGCTTGTTGACATGCTCGTCACACGGAGATTAGTATAATGGATTTATTATATATTCTTGACTGTCATTCTCATGATTACCATGCTTGCGACCTGATTCCATGAGTACTAGCTGGGCGGGGAAATATCTTAGTAGACGTGTAAACTATCCCATACCCATCCCAATATATCTAATCTTGACTGATAGCAGCTGCACACGACACGTGCAGGGTGTCGTATTTACCCCTTAGTCATTCACATGTCGAACTAGATATTTCAAATCACGTAGAATAGTTGTATTTTATTTGATTCCTTGTTTTCTTCACCGCTTGCCATGATGTCAGTTACTTTCCATTTTTTATCTCTCATATGTTATTTTCATGTCTTGTTAATTCTATTGTGTTTTCGCATTACCGTCGGTTTGTGTACTTGTTCCATTCCTGACTGGAAACTAACATTTTCCAGGTTAGCTGTAGCTTCACTTAACTTTGGGAGATACGGGTGTACTTGTAGATAGAAACCTAAAAATAGATAGCAGTTGTATCATTTTCATTAATTGTAAGAACTTTATATTTTCTTTAAATATAATTGTTGTAAATGTTGTAATAAATTTAGAAATATGAATGAGCAGCAAATATTATATTTTGTGATTTTGAGCATCTTGGCCGTGACAGCGTTCTACCGCCGACTCTGTGACGTAGGCTGGCTTGGACACGTCTCGTATCCGGAAAAGCGGGTGCGAATCGTGACAAGTTTTTGTGGTGGCCCATGCAGGTCCGTCTTCGCAAATTGTGCGAACATGTGGTAGTACCTATCTTAGTCGTACTACTGCAAGCATGGGACTAGAATGCTCATTCACTATTAGAATTAATAGAATTTTAGGATAATGGCTAGGATTATGAGTCCCTTATTCAATTTGAATTGTCGAGTAGTTAAGGTTGCTATATAGATATATGTGATTTAGGGAGTGGTTTATTGAATTCTACACCTATTGACTAACTAAAGTAGATTTTTCTCTACCTACCTGCAACTTAGGACTTCTTAGGATTCAATTACTAATATCGATTATTTTTGCAAATTTTCTTTTCGGTACTCCTTAGATACCACCCTCACACCATGTGAGATTGTTTGCTTATTTATTTCACGTTTTACCATAAGAAATTATTTATAATTTATGATTCTGTTATTACATAGGAATCTCGAGTTAGTTGCTGATTTAAAGTCTCTCTCAATCGATTGAATATCCATGGAATAAAGATTATAAAGTTAATGTTTCTCTTATCTTCAGTCATTCTCCCTAACCGATCTTTTTACTTACATTTTTCTATTCCTAATCAATTGTACAATTTTACTTTTCTTCCTCTAATCATCACCATATCGTAAGACCTGTATTGCACATTTATTTCCTATTATCTATAAGTTATTAGATTTTCTAAAAGTTAATATTTTACCTCCATCCATTGTGTTTGAGCCTAACATGATCAAATTATCCATATATTTATTCTGCACTAGTTTCTTGAGAATTCAAGATATATAGATGTTTCTCTCGATCTTTGAACAATATAGAAATAGAAATTTCTTTTGTCTTCAATCATTTTTCTTCCTAGTCCATCATCTGATTTTCAAAATTGATTTTTCCAGAACAGATATTTACATTTTATGATCATGATCAACTTGTTGAAATTCTGGAAGCTCCTTTGAAAATTTATGAATATAGTTGGAATAATTTTCGACGACTCATAATGGCAAGACAGCAGCGCACTGTCGCCATTTATTTAAATTATGGAAACTACGGGTTCACGGCAGCAAGCGGCGCACTAGCGAGGCTCGATCCCTAAGTTGAAGTAATTTTAGATAAGCAAGGGTGATCGAACATTATTAAAACTATATCTTGGTTGTAATATTTTGTTCTTGGTTCTCTTTATATCAATATTGGATAGAGTTGATAGGATATTCAATACCATATTATACTTGCGTCATAAAACCAAAGGTTTACTGCATCCAGATGTACACTGGCGAGGCAGAGGTTCTTGGTAAAGTGACTTCAAATATATATATACGGTTTCGAATATTATAGAGACTACATCCTTTTTGGCATATGATTTTATGATTCACAATTTCATGAACTCCCAACTAAAATTTGATTAGTTCTCATCCTTTCATCCTTTAAACCCTTCCTTTTATCTTTTTAATTTTCGTATTGCTATTAGCTTTCCATATAAATTATTTAAATTCCTTCTACTAGATTCATAATCATACCTAGATTATGATTCTATGATCATGACTACATAATTGAATCGTGTTAAAAATGATTTTGATTTGGATCACCCTTACGACTTTTGATCACGATTAAACCATTTTGATTATATTTCGATCGTGTTAACTCACACATTTTCCTAGACTCGTGCCTAAATAAATGTTGCTTAAATAGTTAATCGAGTTAATCGTGCCAATCAAAATAAAAATTTGATCGTTCCTAAATGACTGGGACTGTGAGTAAACTATTTGACCATAATCATAATCGTGCTTACACTTCAACTCAATTCTAGCTAATGACTATCTTTCTATCCAACTATGATCATTTTATCATGTTCACACTTGTGCCAACTTTTAATCATGCTTGGATAACTTCCATGATTAACCGTGATTGTGATTGCATCTTAGTTACATTTAAGCAAATTTTACCATGTTTAGACTGTCTAAATCCTGATCGTTGACCATGCCTACTTAATTCCAACAACTGTTAATCGTTTCTAATAACTTTCTCTTGTTTAGCTAAACATATTTCAATTATATCTTTGACCGTTGTGACTAGACCATTTTGATCGTGCCATGTCGTATTTTTCTTAAGGTTCAATTCTAATCACGATCTAACCCATTTTCAAATCATTTTCTTAATTATATTTGGTACCTAATCGTGCCATTTGAAATTTCGAGGACGAAATTTTTCTAAGGTGGGTAGATTTGTAACCCCTCTTCCAAAAATTTTATTTATTTATTTATTTTATTTTAAAATATTTTTTTGTAGGAAAATTTTAATTTTGTAAAAGGTATCTTGGACGACAACGAGATTTGTCGAACTGTTTTCAAATTACTGTTAAATCAGATTTTTGGAGTTTATAAGCTATTTATTGAATTATTTTGATAATATTAATCATATTTAGTTTAATTTTGTTAGATTTAGATTTGATCTAGCCTCTGGCTAATATATATATATATATATATATATATATATATATATATATATATATATATATATATATATTGATGATTACCTTACCATTTATTTGATAATAATGATACTATACTTATAGATTTATTGGTTTACCACTATCGCTTATTTTAAAGGTTGGTTTTATAAAAAATTATTTTAAGTATCATCAGATATTATTTAAACTTATTAATATATTAAGAAATCCTAAAGCATATGACCTAAATTATTACTCCTATTATTATTGTTACCACTAGTATTACTATTATGATTATTATGATTATTACCCGTGATTGAATAGCCTGAGAAAGAAAGGGATTTCGTAAAAACCCATTTGTCAAAAGGCTTAGAAAGAAATTCCAATACAAATTCTATTCCCAGGCCAACTGCTCAAAATCGTTAGGAGATTACTCCTAATCCCCTTAATGGTCTACTCAAATCTGAATTGAAATCAACCACTTATCTCATTCCTCATTAATTCCTTCCTCGTGGCCAAATATTATATATAAGGAGTAGCAGCCCAACCCTTTTCTTTGCCTCTACAGCAATCCCGAATCCACGCTTACCACACACACCCGACCCCCGCCATTAGATACCAACACGCTCACGACCATCATATCAACCCCGGTCGCGATACCACCGCAGCCTCCTTGGAGACACAGTCTCACTACGCACAGAGCCACACAACGTGACTCTGGCGACCGCCAAGATACAGACCCGCATACCGTGCTACCTCCGCAGCGATCAACCAGCCTCATCATCACATCACAACAACAACAAGTTCAATCATGCCCATGTGTCCACTACCAAAATTGCAGTATCAATCATGTCCATGTGTCCGTGCCCGTTGCTTACAACCATACATCACACAATTACTATATTCTGACCCCCGCCTCCCTGAAACCGGCCGCCTGGCATGTCCCCGTTCACTGCAGGCATCGTGAACCTGAGCGCCGCTGACAAGCCGTGAGTGCTCCATATACCGTCGAGCACGATGACAGCGCCGTCGCGTTACACGTTCGCCTGCGTCCGGCCGATTCGATCGACCACGCCCTTTCTCGCTCAAGCCGAGTGTCGACGTTCGACGCCGTGCACGCTGCTTCGTCACCACGGCTCCCTTCGTCGAGCAGAGCCTTCCGGTGAGCCATGCCACCGCATCCTCGGCCTCGATGGTGGCCAGCCGTCACCGCGCCCCTTCTCCGAAACAGTCGCCGAACCCCATTTCGAACACGCGCCCCTGCCGCTGTCGCCGTGTCAACTTAGCTGGGACCGCTCCTCCGCTCCTTTCCTATCCAAGCTGGCCCATCTCCGCCACGCCTCCATCGGACGTCCAAACCCGCAGATCCAGCACCGTCTGGACGTGAGCGCCGCGACGCCATGGCGAGCCCGCCTCCCGCACCCCGGTGGTTCGTTCCCTCTGCCGTGCGGTGGCTGCGTCGCCTTCGCCATCCCGGACCGGTGGCACCGTATACTTATGCCGGCAGCGCGTCGCCGACCGACGAGCTTGGGAAAACCCTCTCGGTGAGTTCCCTCCACTGTCTTCCTCGGCCGCTCACAGCTGAGCCTCCCTCAACAAGGACGTCGACCGGAGAGTAGCCTTTCCCCGAGTTGACCCAGCGACCGCATCGTCGTGGCCGCTTCGCCACCGACACTTGCTTCGTCGACCACTCCAGATTTGTGGATCAGACGCCAGATCAATCGTCGATGGCCGGGCAGCCTCCTCACCAGCAGCAGATTATGGCGAGCAATTGTTCCCAGCGTCGTCTAGCCGGAGCATCCCCGGTGAAATCGTGGTGAGACTCTTCTTCTGACCAACTCTCTCCCTTTCCTCCTCTCTTCCTTTCTAAGTGCATTCTTTCTCCACTCTCTGATGATCAGAGAGGAGCTTAAATACTATGGGCATGGCCACAGTATAAACAAATTGATTATTGGGATAATAAATAGCATTTTGGAGTATATGGGCTCAGCTGTTATATATATATTAGATTTTTAAAAAGTATTATTGTACTAAATTTTTGGGATACGCCCAATATGGGAATTGGGCTCTGGTATTGGACTTAAACTATTTAGGGTTGTTTAGTAATGATTTTTGAAAATAATTGATTGGGCTTTATTATTACTAAAAGCATTTCATCTAGTTAGAAGGATTGTTCTGGGCCTTAGTAGAATTGTGTATATATACATGTATTTCATTTATTATTACTAGTATTATTATTGTTAATATTAAGATTAGAAAATATTATTTTCTTTTAGGGGTCTTATATTATAATTAAGTCTATATATATATATATATATATATATATATATATATATATATATATATATATATATATATATATTTTATTTTTTTATTATATATATATATATATATATATATATATATATATATATATATATATATATATATATATATATATATATATATATATATATATATATATATATGTGTGTGTATTTATATATATATATAAATATATATATATATATATATATATATATATATATATATATATATATATATATATATATATATATATATATTATAGAGATATTTACACACACACACATATATATATATATATTTTAATATATATATATATATATATATATCTATATATATATATATTTATATATAATTTATTATATATATATTATATATAGATAGATATTATATATATAATATATATATAGACATATATATATATAGATATATTATAGTATATATTCTATATATTATATATATATATTTATATATATATATATATTATATATATTATATATATATCTACATATATCTATATATATTTATATATATATAATATTTATAATATATTTATATATATATATATATATATATATATATTATATCTATATCTATACACATTATATATATAATATATTATCTATATATATATATATATATATAATATATATTATATATATATATATAATATATATATATATATTTTGGGCTTCTAAAATAAGTTTGATTATATAAAAGGCTTCCAAGATATACTTTAAGTATTGACTTTTCTAAAATGTATTTTGAAGATAAATTCAAAAATAAAATATATATTATTTTGACTAAATATTATTTGACTAGTAATTAATGAATATTACTAAATAAGTTTTGATAAAGCATTCTAAAATAAATATAAATAATTATAAAATATCTTCTAAAAGGGTATATATATGATTATTATGGATTATCTTCTGTAATCAAGTTCCTCCTAGAATATCCTAGATCGTAGCTAATGACATTCCTTTAGATTAGAAACCTTGATCATGGCTAATCGTGTTCCTATATTTTCTTGCCACTTTGGGACTCCTTCGTGCCTACTCTAGTAATTGGACTAATCTGGACTGTACGGGATCATTGGTTTCACCAACAAAGGACCACAGGAAAGTGCACTTTCTGATTGCTTTCGATTCATAGTAGTCTTTTCAGTTCATGTTTATACATAAGTCTTGCTGCTTTTTGACACGCTCATCACACGGAGATTAGTATCATAGATTGATTATATATTCTTGACTGTCATTCTCATGATTACCATGCTTGCGACCTAATTTCATGAGTACTAGCTAGGCGGGAAATATCTTACTAGACGTGTGAACTACCCCATACCCATTCCAATATGTCTAATCTTGACTGATAGCAGCTGCACACGACACGTGCAGGGTGCCGTATTTATCCCTTAGTCGTTTACATATCGAACTAGATATTTCAAATCACGTAGATAGTTGTATTTTATTTGATTCCTTGTTTTCTTCACCGCTTGGCATGATGTCAGTTACTTTCTAGTTTTCATCTCTCATATGTTATTTCCATGTCTTGTTAATTCTATTGTGTTTTCGTATTGTCGTCGGTTTGTGTACTTGTTCTATTCTTGACTGGAAACCAACATCTTTTAGGTTAGTTGTGGCTTCACTTAACTTTGGGAGATACGGGTGTACTTGCAGACAGAAACCTAGAAATAGATAGCAGTTGTATCATTTTAATTAATTGTGAGAACTTTGTATTTTCTTTAAATATAATTGTTGTAAATGTTGTAATAAATTTAGAAATGTGAATGAGCAGCAAATATTATATTTTGTGATTTTGAGCATCTTGGTCGTGACAGCGTTCTACCGCCGACTCTGCGGAGTAGGCTGGCTTGGACACGTCTCGTATCCGAAAAAGCGGGGTGCGGGTCGTGACATAAACAATTCTGTGATATCATCATATTCATTTTCTAGCATCCTCAATCTACCCCTCACATTGTCAACACACATAGAAACATGACATGCTTTCCGCAGTTTGTCTATAACTTGAAATAAAACAAGGGTTCGAATACTCATATTTTAAACGCATTGAAAGAAGCCTATAACGTTTCAACCTTTGTAAGCTCCTCGTCCTTGAACCCCTTTCAGATCGTTTTGGTCTGCCAAGCACTATCTCAAGAAGACCATTTATTAGTACTTGATCCATTTTTTCAGTCCATCTAACTTGTTTTCTCGGGTTGTTTTTGGTTTGGGATCCTACTTGAGATAATGTTAGAGCAATTTCCTCAATCTTGGGTTGAGAGCTTGTGGCCATGGTAGGCCTGGGGACACAAAATATAGCTCGATTTTCTTATCAATTTGCCATATTAACTGTTATAATATAACCAAATCTGATAAGCAATGATAAAAATGATACACAGTTTCAAGTATATACAGAAAAATGGTAAAGTAGATCTGCATACTTCAACATGAGTGGAGGAATAAAAATGATAAAAATGATACACAATTTCAAGTATATACACACAAAAAATCCCAAATCGAAAGGATCGACACAGCGACACTAATTCCCAAATCGACACAGCAACACGTCAAGCCCCTACGTCGTCATCGACTTCGAAGGCCTGCAGAGGCGAATCTAGACTATCCGCCGCGAGATTTCGACACAGCGACACAAATCGCTGTGTCAATCTCCAAATCGCGTGATGCGCGAGAGAGAGATGCTCGAGAGAGGAGAGAAATGCTCAAGAGAGAAGAAATTGACAGAGGAGGGTGTAAACCCCCAATATTTCCTAAATTATTTAGTGCCTTAAAAATTATTTTTCTATATTATTTAGAATTTATTTGGTATATGTACGTAAATATAAATGCACGTGTATATATATTATATATGTGCTTGTTAATATTTCTATTAAATAAGGTATATAATAAATTCTAGGATTTTTGGAATTTATTGGTAAATTTTTGGGAATTTATTGCTTGTTTAATATATATATATATATATATATATATATATATATATATATATATATATTAGTATTATAAAAAAAATAAGAATTCAGTGGTGGTCGGCCCCTTGGGACCGACCACAGCATTGTAGAGAAAGAAAGGAAAAGGAAAAGAAAAATAAAGGAAAAAAAAAGTAAATGTCACCCACCCACACACTAAAAGTGGGCGGGCCCCACCCCAAATTTTGCTTGGGCATACAACAGCATGCTATCGCGGATGACCCCCAACCCGTGGGTTGATTCATTCATAAACCCATTAGTATTAGGATTTGTTACAACTTGGTATATATGTAACTTTTTCCACAAGCCTCAAAACCCTAATCTTCCAAAACGAAAGTTGAGGCTGATTATACCCCCTTCGCCCACGACTTCGTTTCACCAGCGATGGAGCTTTGTGCGCGACGAACGGAGCATCGGAAGTCAGTCCCGCGTCACCTACGGAGCTGTTTTCCCACTCAAGGTACCCTACTTCTCTACGATGTAACTTTTTACTCGTAGCACCGATTTTTGATCCGTAAGATTTTCTGGAAAGTAGACATGACCCTCTTCAAGATCCTCCAGATGGATTTCGAAACAACCTATCGACTTGCTCGAAAAATCAAGACGAAGTTGAACAAAAATATGTTTTCTATAATACTAAAAATTATTTTAAAATGACAACTTGTCGGCCAATTTACTTGCTGTGCAGTAAAGTACTATAGGAACTAATTAAAAACAGTAAAAAAAAACATGACCGAGATCGCAACGCATCTTTTGGAACGTTGTTTCGATTAACGGGTAAAAAGTAGATTGATGTTGAAGTTGAGAAAAAACCTGTTTTTAATTATATTAATTTTTCTGAATTTTGTCCGATACGACGTACACCCCGACAAATCGGGCGACATGGTCGCACGCTATACGCATCGAAAGGCGCATAAGGACGTTACGGACGTGTGGGAACTGACGGAACTCAGTTTCGTCGCGTGTGCGCGACGAAATCAACGCGTATCCGTCGAGATATCCCGTATCGGCGTTTTGCAAACTTGTTCATAACTTCGTATACAGTCGTCGAATCGAGACAAAACCTACGCCAACAGGTCCGGATCAAAATTCTGGTCCTGTGTGCCAAGTTTGGTTCGATTTTGAGAAGGTCGAATCGGAACACATTTTTGGCGGGCCCGCGACCCACTCAAACGGGCAATTTTGTGCACGGCTCATCGGAATCCAAAACTGGACATACCATTGAGTTCCTCTCCTCAAACTAAAACCGTAGACATGTAGTTTGACGACTTTAGAGACCATAGACCTTGGCATGCGTTTCGGTGCAAAGCTGGTCCAACGGCGGACATCGTTTTGATCTGAAATTACGATTTTGCCCCTGTTCCAGAATTTGACTTTTGGACAGGCATTTCTTAGGTATATCTTTTACACCGAGTGCATTTTTTATGTTTATTTTAGCGTCCGGAGTTATTGGGAGATTGTGACGTTTGTTGGCTGATATTGTGATTACTTGGACTTGCCACTTTGCACCATCAGGCAAGATACCTTGCCACCTTACTCTGTGATTATTATACTTCTTATTTTCAGTTGTTATTTTTAGCATTTTGTTCCTTGATATTTAAACTGTGCGTCCAAGTCACACTTGGATGCAAGCGACTCTATTGGTCGTTTATCTCGTCTTATTTATTTCTCTTACAATGACTTAGTCTAGTGACCACCCATTGATGTTGAGGTATTAGTATATCTCATACGGCCTTGACACTTGTTGTATCACGTGATGTGAGTCACATGTAGGACACGTTTCCGCGTAGTCGGGTGGCCACCGATACGTATGGAGCGTACGACGGATAGGAGTAACTGCCAATAGTATTGCATGTTAGAAGACTTGGCAGTTACTAGAGGTTCATATCAGTCATGGAGATGATGATACTAGGCATTGGGTAGGGAGAACAATACCTGACGTATGGGCTTCTTTACACTTCCCTGATTACCTGTGCGCTCCTTCGGAGACGCAGGCTCCAGGCGCCCTCTGACGTTTCCCAGAGCGTTATGGACATAGCCCCTTGCACATGGTGCCCTCTGACGCTTTCCGAGCGTTATGGACGTAGGTCCCTGGTACCCTTTATGGGAACTATGCCGATCCCATTTACAGCCAGGGCTCATGCGTCGAAGGATTGTATCTCAACTGCATATTCACAGTAGAATGGTCAGGAACCCAATTGCATGCATACCTTTTTCTCTTATTATATTATCACAGTTTATATGGCATGGTGTTTTCTTGTATCTTGCTATGTCCCCTGAGGACCTGCTTATCTCTCCAGGTTTAGACGATTTTCCACAGGAGTACGAAGCGGCATTGGAGCTATCCTACATTGACGACGAGGCAGTCACTACTGAATTCTAGTCTATTTCTTATCTGAGACAGTTGTAGACATTATTTTACATCTCTTTTCTTTCTATTTTTACGGAGGTTGGACTCCGATCTTGTGAGACTATTTTCATAGCTGTTTGGAGTGAGTATGTTCACCCGGCTATCTTTCGATACTCTGCTTATTTCATTTGGACTTTATTATCTTCTGTGTTGAGCTGTGATGAGATTAGATATGTTATTCTGGCCTGTGGTTATTTATTTACAGCTTATGTGCATATACGAGGATTCCAGCTGGCATGTTCATGTACTCGGTCCTACGTATTTTGGGACTTGGGCGTTACATGTTTTTGTGGTGGCCCATGCAGGTCTACGTTAATATTGTTGGATTATATGACTGTGCCCAACAAACCTGCATATAGGAATAGGAAAATCTCATCCGGAACTACTACTATCCCTTGACTTCCAATCTTTTTGAAACTTCCTTCATTATTGGATTTATCCCATATCTAATCTTTCCTAATATCAACTTATCTTCCTCGTGCCAACAGTATGAATCTACGAAGCGGACGCATTTCTGCTTTGGCCCTCACATCTGGTGAAGAGGCTACTTCGGAGGGACAAAATCCTCCCATGACTCCAGCGACACCCTACCAGCCAGGACTGTCGTAGCCTACTACGACACTGACGACGGAGTACCCAGAGACCACAGCACCCCCAGGCAGCCAGGCTGGACAGACTACTACCATGCCACCGGGAGGGAATGTACCTCTGCCTCCTCCACTACTATTTCCTCAGCAGTTTCCCCCACAGTCGGGACCTCAGATGCCTCCACCACCGACTAATGGGAGCCCTACTACTCAGTTTATATATACCATGATGCAGGCTCAGTGGCAGCAGACTGAGCTGATAAGACAGACGATGATGGCAACTATGGCTAGACCTCCACTACCACCTCCAGTACCAGTACCAGCACCGGCTCTGTATCCCTATGAAGGCACTATCAAGAATTTTACAGATATGAACGCCAAGGCCTTTAGAGGGACGGAGAAGCCATTAGAGGTGTCACAGTGGCTTATTAGTACCGAGAAGCTACTGAAGGCATCCCAGTTGCCAGCCCGAGATTGGATGACAGCAGTAGACCTACTGCTAGAAGATAATGCTCACCACAGGTGGAAGGAGAAAAAGAGACGACTAGGCACTGGAATCACCTGGAAGCAGTTCTATGATGTATTTTATGAGAGATTCTTCCCTATTCATGTTCGAGATGGTCTCTACGACCAGTTCCTTCATCTGAAGCAAGGGAATATGATAGTTGATGAGTATGACTCGGAGTTCAATCGCCTGAGTCGATTTGGTGTGGGATTGATTCAGACAGAGTTAGAGAAGGCAAGGAGATTTCACCAGGGGCTTGCACCAGAGCTCAAGTCTTATACGACTACCCAGTCTCGAGTCTCCCATTCAGCTGTCTTGGAAGAAGCTCGTGCTCAGGAGATTCTTCGCAAGGAACAGCAGCAGACATCGAGGTGCCCTACCCCAGCAGTTACACCAGCCCGAGCCACTCAGAGTGGACCTTTTAGGAGGGCCACAGGACAGTTCCAGCAGAGGCTCTCACCTTATCAGAAGCCCGTTTGCCATTACTGCAGAAAACAAGGACATCTCCAGAATGACTGCAGGACTCGCCTCGAATTATGCTTGAGATATGGATCCAATCAGCACATGCTCAAGGATTGTCCAGAGCAACATGCAATAGTACAAGCTCGGCAGAACCCGAGACCCACAGCCCCAGCTCTTCCAGCACCACGGCCCGTAGCAGCAGCACCTCGTCCACCATTGCCTCCCCAAGGCGTACAGTACAACAAGGCCAGAGCTCAGGGCCCAGGACAGAATTATGGGCAGGCATTCTCACTTGCTGTTGAGGATATAGAGACAGAGACGGAGGTTATAGCAGGTATGGTTCTAGTTGCTTCTTTTCCTGCTATTATATTATTTGATACTGGAGCCACACATTCATTTATAGCCACCAGTTTTGCCACTAGACACAGCATTACCATCACACCTTTAGCTAAGAATGTTAAAATCCTCACTGGAGGAGTTGTACCTGTTAGTGGTGTTTATAGATATTGTCCTGTAGTGATAAATGGTAGAGAGATGATGGCACAACTTCTTGTATTCCCTATGCCGACATTTGATGTGGTTCTTGGAATGGACTGGTTGAGCCAGCATTTCGCTCTCATCAACTACCATAGGAGCAGTATTATCTTTAGACCACCGAATACGGCAGAGTTTGAGTTCACCAAAAAAGATGGAGAGAGTTGTGATGCACCCACATCGGGAACTCACATGATGCATGACACCCCCCAGCACCCTATTATCACCGAGTTCGAGGATGTATTCCTCGAGGAATTGCCAGGACTACCACTTGATCGAGATATCGAGTTTTCTATTGAGTTTAATCCCGGAGCCGAGCCTATTTCATCCCGAGTATATCGTCTGGCACCGAAGGAGTTGGTAGAGATGAAGACGCAGATTGATGACTTATTAGAGAAGGGATTTATTCGTGCCAGTACGTCACCATGGGGAGCACCCATTCTTTTTGTGCCTAAGAAAGACGGGACAGTACGCATGTGCATTGTCACCCCCGTTTCCTGTATTTTGTATCAATACTCGTAATCGGATTTTGGCAAGTATTTTATTTTTTGGACTTGTAGAATTTTGGGTTTTCTCGTAAAATGGATTTTGACTTGGCTTAGTTTTATTTTGTGGAGTAGGATTGGTTTGGTTTGGTTTAGCATGCATTAGACCACCTTAGCCTATGCTTTACCCTCAACACAACACACCCACCCTTATTTAAAATCCCCACCAACCTTTTCTCTCTCCTCTTTACTCTCCATTAATTTCCATCTTCTTCTTCCTCCTTCCTCCACACAACACCAACACCATAGGCAAGTGCACCTTGCCACCAAATAACTACCACATTTTATTTGTCCATTAGCTAGATTAGGACATGGAGATCAACATTAGAACTTGGCATTTTTGGATTTGGAGCTTCCATTTTTCTAGATCTAGGTTTTAACCATTTCGGAAATTCTTGGTTTTGATCTACTAAACTTTGATTTTTTGTTTGTTTTGATGCTTCCAAGTAGAAGAGAATTCAATTTTACCCAAGTTAGAACTTTGAAAATCCAAATTTGGTTTTGATTTGGCCAAGGTATGAAGATTAGAAGTTTTGGGTGTTCTTGAGAGTTCATCTCAGCCTTGGAGAAGAAGATCCCCTCGGCCTGCGCTCTTTAGCGCAGGACTGACTTGCGCTCATGCCCCCTGGGCTGTACCGTGCAGCATTCCCCCGTGCCGCGCTCTTTAACGCTGGTCGCTGACCGCGCAGCCTGGCCGTTGCCCGATTGCGCACGCGCCCCTGCGCCATCGGCTCATGCGCACTTGGCCCTCTGCGCCATCGGCTCATGCGCACTTGGCCCCATGTGCCATCGACTCATGCGCACTTGGCCCCCTGCGTACTTGGCCTCCTGCGCCATTGGTCCATGCGTCATTGGTTCATGCGCACTTGGCCCTATGCGCCACCCAACCCTGAGTCCTGTGCCCCTGCACACTTGGCACCCTGCGCAGCTGACACCCTGCGCAATCCAACCCCCTGTCCCCTTGCGCAACCCATTGGCTCTTGGAGTTTTGGTTTTATTTCTTTAAGCTTGGCTTCTCTTTTGTGGATTAGGTTTTGAGATCTTGTTTCACACAGCACGATTACCTTGACCCAACACGAGCTGACACGATTTTCAGTATTTGCTATGACTAGTACGATTTTCGTAATTTCTGTGATTTATGATCCTAGTACTTTCTAATTTTTTGGAAAATAACCCGATGGGATGCATTCTTGACTTGTAACCTGATAACTTGATAGTGGCCCGTGGCGGCGCACTCTTAACTTGTAACTTGTAACTTGTAACTTGACTTGACATGATGCCATTGCGATGGCTAACTTGACTTGTATAACCAACTCTGACACCGTGGGTGTTCCTACTTGCTTGCTTGTGCAATCCACCTGTCTTGTCTTGCATCATGTCTAGGACGTGACTCCCTGGTTCCCACGGTCAGGGATTCGCACTGAACATGAATTAGGCTAATGACTAGTTCTAACTATAGTTCATGGAGAACTTCCAGTCACAGGCAGTCTCGTTATCTGGGCGCTTTAATTGGACTTGTAGCTTGCCGACGAGTAGAGCACATTTCCAGCACACTGTCATGTGTTGCACCCTCTAAGTCACCGAAGGGCATATCGTCTCCGGGGCGATGTACCCAACCATACTCTCAACCCGCAGAAGGATAACTGGATGGTCTGCAGGGCTTGGGACTGGGAAATTTTCATTGCATCTTGTTAGTAATTAGGCTTGTGATAACCCTAGTTAGTTAAAGTAGTAAGCCGTAGTAATTGCTTGGCCGCTTGTGAATGGATGTTGTCTAGCCCTGTCTAAGTCTTGTTTAGTCCCAGTACCTGGTACTCCTGGACATGATTGTTTTACTTGCTCTAAACAATAAATGGATAGGAACACGTGCTATTCAGGCGAAGGGTTACAACCCCGGTCATTGTTTGGTTTACGGGTTGTAATCTGGCCCCCGGAGTAGTCTCATGTCCCTAGTCATTTATTGTCTTGCTGTACTTCTATTACTTGTACTTTTCTTCCAATTTCTTATGTTCTGATATGCTGGTTTTATTCTTATTTGTGGCCTCCTTTGTGGCACTTGCTCTTTCTGGGGTTTGACCCAGCTGGTTTTGTGTTGCCAGATTTCGGAGCAGCACCCGAGGATCTACCGAACCTCCAGCCCGATGGTGGCGACTAGAAGGAACCCGGGCTACGAGTGGATTTTCTATTTTGTTTCGCTCACTCTATTGTAAATTATTCTTTTGAGGCGTTTAGCCGACGAGCACTTGTTAGCTCGATGCACATTTACTTACCGTCTGCCTACGGGCTGTAAACATGATTAACAAATCCTAGGGTTGATCATGTATGACTTAACTCTTGCTAGTCCTTGCATTTTGTACGACTAGCTTCATGATCAGCTGATATGTAATATTTGGGACGCCTTTTATTGTATATTTGGTGATCAAACATCTTGTAATTATATTACTTGCTTGAGATTGAGACAATAGGCTTGACCTTAAGAGACCGTTGGCTTGTAGTAAACCCTCATATCTAGACAGCCATGACCGTATAGCGAGATGGACTTCATTTCAATATACGTAGCTGGCTATGTTATCCCCCGCTCTCTAGTATTCTGGTTCTGGGGCGTGACATGGCTTAAGTGGTGGCCCATGCAGGTCTTGTCAATCAAAAAATGTGAGGGTTTACCGATAGATGTCTCAATCAGTACTCGTTCTTGATCTCCTTTCATATCCTCTGAATCTCTGGAATCTTGACTTGATCACATGCTTGTATCGTTGATCTGTCCTGGTCCTTCCTTTTTGTTTTTTTTTCCCTGTGTCGTCTTCTTCAGCGGCACTGTACCTGACCCCACCGATCAGCAAGATGGAGCAACTCCCGCGGACCAGCAGCCCGGAGATCAAGCCCAGCACTCCCGAGTAGCTTCCAGAGTTGTGCCTACTGGAGGAGAGCCCCCAGTTTAGCCCGTTCAGCCTGCCGAGCCGGATGATGGCACTTTGGTAGGTCTTATCAGAACCTTGATAGCTTCCCAAGATCGTCGATGAGACGCCTTGCACCAGGTAGTGGCGGATGTCCTGACCAGAGGCGGTCATCCGGGGAAAAGTGCGGCCAACAGCTTCAAGCGCTTGAACCCTCCATTCTTCGACGGCAGCGAAGATGCGATTGCCGCGGACGCTTGGCTTCAGGATACTGAGGTGGTTCTGGAAGCAGCTAGGACACATGAGAATGAGAAGGTAGCGGTGGTACGCCTGCAGTTGCTGGATTTAGCTCGCAGTTGGTAGGCGACGCAAGCCATGGGATTAGTGGCACCCATTGTTTGGGCGGTATTTAGAAAAAGATTCCAGACAAAATATTTCGATGCTGTGGCCCGGTACGACCTGCAGACGAGATTTACCAACTTGAAGCAAGGAGGCAGATCGATCGACGGTTATACGACTGAGTTTTCTAGACTCAGTAGGTTTGCCCCCACCTTGGTGGCGACTTAGTTTGATATGGCCCAGCGGTTCCAGCAGGGACTGTATTTGGAGATCTTATTGGCACTCGAGAAGTTCGAGCACCAGACATTTGATGCAGTTTTGAGAGCAGCTAGGAGGCATGAGTACACCTCCCAGAGGATTGTGGATAGGACCGGAGGTAGGAAGCGGTCCCACAGCCAGATGCACCAATCATCAGCTCCAGCCCCGGCAGCTAGGAGTTTGACTATTGGAACTCCGAGGCGGACGGCCTCAGTGACGTCGGTTCAACATTCAACCCCGATGTACCCGCAGCAGCAGAAGCAGAAGCAGACTTTTGCGATAGGATATTCTCATTGTGGAAAGCCAGGCCATGTAGTGGCAGATTGTCGTAGGACGCAAGGATTGTGCCTGGCTTGTGGAGCGGCAGATCACAAGATAGGAGCCTTCCCGAATAGGGGTAGTTCGTCCTCCTCCAACCTAACCAGTCCATCGGTTAGGGGACCAGCACATGTGCAGCAGCAGCAGTACCCGAGGCCATTATTGCCTCAGGCCCAGGCATTTCATCAGCAGAATCAGCAGCAGTATACCCAAGCCCAAGTACAGAGCAGGTAGAGAGGTTTCCAGCAGAGGGGACCCGCAGCTAGAGGACAAGGTCAGGCCATGATGATGACTATGGAAGAAGAAGTTGCACCAGGTGAGGTAGTGGCAGGTACTATTCTCGTCAACTCCTCTCCAGCATTGGTATTATTTGATTCTGGTGCATCGCATTCATTCATGTCTGCACGATTCGCGACACGGATAGGATTGGAGCCCGAGTCATTAGCAGTGAGGCTCAATATACTTACTGGTAATGGTCTTGTGGGAGTAGATCGAGTATTTTCCTCGTATCGGATCGTAGTTAGCGGTAGAGAGTTCCCCGCTAGATTCATAGAATTCCCTATGGCAGACTATGATGTAGTCTTTGGCATGGATTGGTTGAGAAACCAGTATGCTAGGATAGACTGCCATATTGGCAGGGTTATTTTCAGCATTCCAGGCAAACCAGAGTTCTTATTTTCCAGAGGTACAGTGGAGCCATCTTCCTCAGTATTACGGATGGCAGTAGCAGTAGTGCAGTTGCCCCGGATAGTTGAGGAGTTTCCCGATGTCTTCCCAGATGAACTTCCAGGAATGCCGCCAGAGCGGGAGATCGAGTTCACTATAGACTTGATCCCTGGGGCAGCACCAGTATCAGAGCGAGTCTACAGAATGGCGCCATCAGAATTGAAGATTTTGTACAAGATGATTGAAGAACTCAGGACCAAGGGATTCATTAGTGCAAGTGGATCGCCTTGGGGAGCCCCGATGCTTCTTGTAAAAAAGAAGGATGTACGTCCAGGTTATGTGTAGATTATCGTACCTTGAACTCAGTGACAATCAAGAACAGATACCCTCTCCCGAGGATAGATGACTTGTTTGATCAACTCAGAGGAGCTTCGGTATTTTCGAAGATAGACTTGCGATCAGGATACCACCAGATCAGAATCAGAGAGCAGGACATCCCGAAGACAGCTTTTCGATCTAGGTATGGACATTGGGAGTTCCTTGTTATGCCCTTTGGAGCGACCAATGCGCCGGCGGTATTCATGGACCTCATGAATCGCATTTTCAAGCCTTACTTGGATCAATTCGTGATCGTATTCCTAGATGATATCCTGGTCTACAGCAAGAGCAAAGCAGAGCATGAGCAGCATCTCAGAGTCGTCCTTCAGACGCTTAGAAAGCACCAGTTGTATGCCAAGTTCAGTAAATACGAGTTCTGGCTCGATCGTATTTGTACTTGGGTCACATCATTACTCGAGGAGGAGTAGAAGTGGATCCCCAGAAGATTGTGGCTATCGATTCATGGCCGGTACCCAGTTCAGTGGCAGAGGTTCGCAGCTTCCTTGGATTGGCCGGCTACTACCGGCGATTCGTTTCAGATTTTGCAAGGATTTCGGCGCTGATGACCCAGTTGGCCCGCAAGGATGTGCAGTTCGCTTGGACAGCGGAGTGTCAGGAATCATTTGAGAAGTTGAAGCGAGGTTTGATAACGGCTCCCATTCGCACACTTCCAGATGGGACTGGAGGATTTACAGTTTATTGCGACGCTTCAGGCAGAGAATTGGGATGTGTCTTGATGCAGCATGGGAAGGTAATATCTTATGCATCACGTCAACTTCGTGATCATGAAAAGAATTATCCGACCCACGATTTGGAACTGGCAGCAGTAGTGTTTGCACTTAAGTTGTGGAGACACTACTTATACGGAGATAGAGTGGAGATATTTACTGATCACAAGAGTCTGAAGTATGTTTTCACCCAGAAGGACCTTAATATGCGGCAGAGAAGATGGCTCGAGCTATTTGTGGACTACGATGTAGATTTGCAGTATCACCCAGGGAAGGCCAACGTTGTAGCAGATGAGTTGAGCCAGAGAGCCGGAGTTTATTTCCTAACTGTGCAACCAGAGTTACTGGCCGATCTTCAGAAGATGGGAATTGAAGTGGTTCTTCCTACCAGTGTGGCATTGATGGCCAGTCTACAGGTTCAGTCCAGCATAGTTGAGAGAATCCGGATGGCGCAGTCTACAGATTCCAAGATTCAGCAGCTTAGAGCAGAGTGTGAGGCAGGAAGAAGGCCAGAGTTATGTATCCATGAAGATGGTACACTTCGACATGGCATTCGTCTTTGTGTATCCAGTAGAGATATCAGACAGGAAGTTATGGAAGAAGCTCACAGTTCACAGTATTCTATTCATCCCGGTGGCACGAAGATGTACCGTGATATTCGTCAGCATTTCTGGTAGAATGGTATGAAGAGGGAGATACCCCGGTTTGTCTCTCGGTGTTTGGTTTGCCAGCAGGTTAAGGCTGAACATCAGAGGCCCGCTGGACTTCTTCAGCCCTTGCCGATTCCAGAATGGAAGTGGGAGCACGTGACCATGGATTTTGTGACTGGATTGCCCATATCCTCAGCTGGTCGAGATGCCATTTGGGTTATAGTTGACCGGCTCACGAAGGTGGCTCATTTTCTCCCATTCAGAGTTGGGCAGTCAACGGCTCAGTTGGCAGAGATGTACCTCAGGCAGATTGTCAGGCTTCACGGCGTGCCCGTCAGTATCACCTCGGACCGAGATTCAAGGTTTATGTCACACTTTTGGCGTAGCTTGTAAGAGAGTTTGGGGACTCATCTCCAGTTCAGTTCAGCATATCATCCGCAGACAGATGGTCAATCAGAGCGCACAATCCAGACCCTTGAAGACATGTTGAGATCTTGTATACTTGACTTCGGTGGTTCGTGGGAAGATCACCTGCACCTGGTGGAGTTCTCGTACAACAATAGCTTCCAGGCCAGCATCCAGATGGCTCCATTCGAAGCTCTGTATGGCAGGAAGTGCAGATCCCCGCTAGCATGGGACGAAGTCGGAGAGAGGCAGATGCTCGGTCCAGAAATGATTGCCCAGACAGTCGAAGTAGTCAGAAGAGTCAGGGATCATCTTCGAATTGCCCAAGACCGCCAACGACATTAGGCCGATGCCCATCGACGTCCCTTAGAATTTGCTATCGGCGACCATGTATTCCTTAAGATCTCGCCTAACCGCGACGTCATTCGCTTTGGCGTACGGGGAAAGCTTAGTCCTAGGTATATAGGGCCATTCGATATCCTGGAGCGAGTAGGAGACGTATCCTATCGTCTTGCTCTTCCGCCGTCGCTAAGTGAGGTGCATGACGTATTCCATGTGTCCCAATTACGACGGTACATCCCGGACCCGAGCCATATCCTAGACCATTCGAAATTGGTTGTTGGTACCAACCTTTCGTATGAGGAGAAGCCCGTGTCTATTTTGGACCGGAGGGAGAAGATACTCAAGAACAAGACTATTAGCTTAGTCCGTGTTGCTTGGGGTCATCACACTCTAGGTAAGTCAACGTGGGAGCGTGAGGACGACATCCGATCGCGATATTCCTGTCTGTTTGACTCGTAAGGTATAATGTCTTCCTTATGCCTTATGCTGTCCATCCCTTGCTTGCATGTATGATTGTATGATTGAACTGCTTAGTGTAGTTGTTGTCGCTTAGTGTAGTTTGCTGTGGCAATCTCTATCTCCTTGATTAAATTCCGAGGACGGAATTCTTTTAAGGTGGGTAGAGTTGTCACCCTCGTTTCTCGTATTTCGTATCAATACTCGTAATCGGATTTTGACAAGTATTTTATTTTCTGGACTTGTGGAATTTTGGGTTTTCTCGTAAAATGGATTTTGACTTGGCTTGGTTTTATTTTGTGGAGTAGGATTGGTTTGGTTTGGTTTAGCATGCATTGGACCACCTTAGCCTATGCTTCACCCTCAACACAACACACCCACCCTTATTTAAAATCCCCACCAACCTTTTCTCTCTCCTCTTTACTCTCCATTAATTTCCATCTTCTTCTTCCTCCTTCCTCCACACAACACCAACACCATAGTCAAGTGCACCTTGCCACCAAATAACTACCATATTTTATTTGTCCATTAGCTAGACTAGGACATTGAGATCAACATTAGAACTTGGCATTTTTGGATTTGGAGCTTCCATTTTTCTAGATCTAAGTTTTAACCATTTCAGAAATTCTTGGTTTTGATCTATTAAACTTTTATTTTTGCTTGTTTTGATGCTTCCGTGTGGAAGAGAATTCAATTTTACCCAAGTTAGAACTTTGAAAATCCAAATTTGGTTTTGATTTGGCCAAGGTATGAAGATTAGAAGTTTTGGGTGTTCTTGAGAGTTCATCTCAGCCTTGGAGAAGAAGACCCCCTCGGCCGGCGCTCTTTAGCGCAGGACTGACTTGCGCTCATGCGCCCTGGGCTGAACCACACAGCATTCCCCCGCGCCACGCTCTTTAGCACTGTTCGCTGACCGTGCAGCCTGGTCGTTGCCCGATTGCGCACGCGCCCCTGCGCCATCGGCTCATGCGCACTTGGACCCCTGCGCCATCGGCTCATGCGCACTTGGTCCTCTGCGCCATCGGCTCATGCGCACTTGGCCCCCTGCGCCATTGGTCCATGCGCCATTGGTTCATGCGCACTTGGCCCTATGCGCCACCCAACCCTGCGCCCTGTGCCCCTGCGCACTTGGCACCCTGCGCAGCTGACACCCTGCGCAATCCAACCCCCTGACCCCTTGCGCAACCCATTGCCTCGTGGAGTTTTGGTTTTATTTCTTTAAGCTTGGCTTCTCTTTTGTGGATTAGGTTTTGAGATCTTGTTTCACACAGCACGATTACCTTGACCCAACACGAGCTGACACGATTTTCAGTATTTGCTATGACTAGTACAGTTTTCGTGATTTCTGTGATTTATGATCCTAGTACTTTCTGATTTTCTGGAAAATAACCCGATGGGATGCATTCTTGACTTGTAACCTGATAACTTGATAGTGGCCCGTGGCGGCGCACTCTTAACTTGTAACTTGTAACTTGTAACTTGACTTGACTTGATGCCGTTGCGATGGCTAACTTGACTTGTATAACCAACTCTGACACCGTGGGTATTCCTGCTTGCTTGCTTGTGCAATCCACCTGTCTTGTCTTGCATCATGTCTAGGACGTGACTCCCTGGTTCCCACGGTCAGGAATTCGCACTGAACATGAATTAGGCTAATGACTAGTTCTAACTATAGTTTATGGAGAACTTCCAGTCACAGGCAGTCTCGTTATCTGGGCGCTTTAATTGGACTTGTAGCTTGTCGACGAGTACAGCACATTTCCAGCACACTGTCATGTGTTGCACCCTCTAAGTCACCTAAGGGTATATCGTCTCCGGGGCGATGTACCCAACCATACTTTCAACCCGCGGAAGGATAACTGGATGGTCTGCAGGGCTTGGGACTGGGAAATTCTCATTGCATCTTGTTAGTAATTAGGCTTGTGATAACCCTAGTTAGTTAAAGTAGTAAGCCGTAGTAATTGCTTGGCCGCTTCTGAGTGGATGTTGTCTAGCCCTGTCTAAGTCTTGTTTAGTCCCAGTACCTGGTACTCCTGGACCTGATTGTTTTACTTGCTCTAAACAATAAATGGATAGGGACACGTACTATTCAGGCGAAGGGTTACAACTCCGATCCTTGTTTGGTTTACGGGTTGTAATTTGGCCCCCGGAGTAGTCTCATGTCCCTAGTCATTTATTATCTTGTTGTACTTCTATTACTTGTACTTTTCTTCCAATTTCTTATGTTCTAATATGCTGGTTTTGTTCTTATTCGTGGCCTCCTTTGTGGCACTTGCTCTTTCTGGGGTTTGACCCAGCTGGTTTTGTGTGGCCAGATTTCGGAGCAGCACCCGAGGATCTACCGAACCTCCAGCCCGATGGTGGCGACTAGAAGGAACCCGGGCTACGAGTGGATTTTCTATTTTGTTTCGCTCACTCTATTGTAAATTATTCTTTTGAGGCATTTAGCCGACGAGCACCTGTTAGCTCGATGCACATTTACTTACCGTCTGCCTACGGGCTGTAAACATGATTAACAAATCCTAGGGTTGATCATGTATGACTTAACTCTTGCTAGTCCTTGCATTTTGTACGACTAGCTTCATGATCAGCTGATATGTAATATTTGGGACGCCTTTTATTATATATTTGGTGATCAAACATCTTGTAATTATATTACTTGCTTGAGATTGAGACAATAGGCTTGACCTTAAGAGACCGTTGGCTTGTAGTAAACCCTCATATCTAGACAGCCGTGACCGTATAGCGAGATGGACTTCATTTCAATATACGTAGCTGGCTATGTTCGCCCCCGCTCTCCAGTATTCTGGTTCTGGGGCGTGACATGCATTGACTACAGAGCAATGAATGCGGTGACGGTGAAGAACAAGTATCCCTTGCCGCGTATAGACGATTTATTCGATCAACTGAGTGGAGCAAAAGTATTCTCCAAGATTGACTTACTATCGGGCTATCACCAATTGAAGGTTCGGAAGGAAGATATTGCCAAGACGGCTTTTCGATCGAGGTATGGACACTACGAGTTCTTGGTCATGCCTTTCGGTTTGACCAATGCTCCCGCAGTTTTCATGAATTTAATGAACAAGATCTTTCACCAGTACTTGGACAAATTTGTAGTAGTCTTTATAGATGATATCTTGATTTACTCCAAGAGTCAAAAGAAGCATGAGCAGCATCTACGGATAGTTTTTGGAACATTGAGAAATAAACGACTTTTCGCGAAGCTTAGCAAGTGTGATTTCTTTCTCAAGGAGGTATCATTCCTTGGTCATATTGTTACGGGTGATGGTATATCAGTGGACCCAGAGAAGATCACAGCAGTCAAATCATGGCCTGCTCACACATCAGCTTCTGAGGTGAGAAGTTTCCTCGGACTTGTGGGTTACTACCGACGGTTCATAGAAGATTTCTCTCGAATAGCGGGGCCTATGACTCGATTGACTTGCAAGGATCAGGAGTTTGTATGGACAGGCGAGTGTCAAGCCGCTTTTGACGAGTTGAAGAAGCGATTGACCACAGCACCGATCTTGACACTACCATCGGGCCCAGAAGGATTTGTGATCTACAGTGACGCATCCGGGAAGGGATTAGGATGTGTATTGATGCAGCACGGTCGGGTAGTAGCATATGCATCGCGACAGTTGAGAGTGCATGAGAAGAATTATCCGACCCATGATCTAGAGCTCGCAGCGATTATCTTTGCTTTGAAGCTATGGAGACACTACTTGTATGGCGAGAAGGTTGATATCTACACTGATCATAAAAGCCTCAAGTACGTGTTCACACAAAAGGAGTTGAATATGCGACAACGACGTTGGTTGGAGTTGATGAAGGATTATAAGATCGAGCTTAATTATCATCCGGGCAAGGCTAATGTCGTGGCAGACGCATTAAGCCGTAAGCCCATGGCACACTTTTTGACTACACAGAAGTAATTGATTAGAGACTTGGAGCAGCTTGGTATTGAGGTAGTATTGCCTGGAGCAGACAGTGTATTAGCCAACCTTCAAGTACAATCATCATTGGTAGAGCGCATCAAGGCAGCATTGCCTAATGATGCTAGATTTCGACGGCTGAAAGAGAGGACTGAAGCAGGAGAGCAGACAGGTTTGAGGATCCACTCAGATGGGACATTACGATGTGGTGATCGCATTTATGTACCCAATAGAGAGCTACGTCAGGAGCTTATGGCAGAGGCTCACAGTTCGACTTACTTTATTCATCCCGGAGGGACCAAGATGTACCGCGACTTACGATAGTATTATTGGTGGCACGGAATGAAGCGAGAGATAGCTCGTTTCGTTGCCAAGTGCTTGGTATGTCAATAAGTTAAGGCGGAGCACCAGAGGACGGCCGGATTATTATAGCCGCTACCCATTCCCGAGTGGAAGTGGGAGCACATTACTATGGATTTCGTCACGGGTTTTCCTCGGAGTCCTAGGGGACGTGACGCAGTATGGGTGATTGTTGATAGACTTACCAAGTCAGCCCATTTCTTACCTTTTAGAGTGGGCCAGTCGACAGAGGTATTGGCAGAGATGTATATGGAGCAGATTGTGAGATTGCACGGTGTGCCTGTTAGTATTGTGTCAGACCGTGACTCGAGATTTACTTTGCACTTTTGGAGGAGCATGCAAGAGAGTTTGGGCACCCGATTGAAGTTTAGCACATCATACCATCCACAGACAGACGGCCAGTCGGAGCGTACCATTCAGACGCTAGAGGATATGCTGAGAGCGTACATGCTTGACTTTGGCGGTTCGTGGGAGGACCATCTCTATCTTATTGAGTTTTCCTACAACAATAGCTATCAAGCGAGCATTCAGATGGCTCCGTTTGAAGCATTGTATGGTAGGAAGTGTCGGTCTCCTGTTTGTTGGAGCGACATAGGAGAGCGACAGCTATTGGGTCCCGAGTTGGTCTTGAGCACAGTGGAGACAGTGAAGAAGATTCAGGACCACCTGCGAGCAGCACAGGATCGTCAGAAGCAGTGGGCAGATAATCGTCGTCGACCCTTGGAGTTCAAAGAGGGTGACCATGTGTTCTTGAAGATATCCCCCACTAGGGGCACGATTCGATTCGGAGGACGTGGCAAGTTGAGTCCAAGGTACATCGGGCCTTTCGATGTCTTGGAACGTGTTGGAGAGGTTGCCTACAGATTGGCACTGCCACCATCGCTAGAGGGAGTGCATGACGTATTCCATGTATCTCAGCTGAGGAGGTACGTGGCGGACAGCAATCATGTGCTTGATCACTCCGAGATCACAGTTGGACTGAGTTTGTCCTACGAAGAGCAACCAGTAGGTATCCTCGATCGCCGAGTGAAGGTGTTGTGGAACCAATCTATTCCATTGGTTCACGTAGCATGGAAGCATCACTCGCCAGGGGAGTCTACTTGGGAGCGCGAGGACGACATCCGAAATCGCTACCCACATTTGTTCGAAAACGGAGGTATATCTTGAATTTTAAGTTGCTAATATTTTTCTTGCATTGCATTTGATCCCCCGACCTTAGTTTAATTTCGAGGACGAAATTTTCTTTAAGTTGGGTAGGATGTAAACCCCCAATATTTCCTAAATTATTTAGTGCCTTAAAACTTATTTTTCTATATTATTTAGAATTTATCTGGTATATGTACGTAAATATAAATGCACGTGTGTATATATATTATATGTGTGCTTGTTATTATTTCTATTAAATAAGGTATATAATAAATTCTAGGATTTTTGGAATTTATTGGTAAATTTTTGGGAATTTATTGTTTATATATATATATATATATATATATATATATATATATATTAGTATTATAAATATATATATATATATATATATATATATATATATATATATATATATATATTAGTATTATAAATATATATATATATATATATATATATATATATATATATATATATATATATATATGTATTAGTATTATAAAAAAAAAGAATTCAGTAGTGGTCGGCCCCTTGGGACCGACCACAGCATTGTAGAAAAAGAAAGGAAAAGAAAAAGAAAAAGAAAGGAAAAAAAAAAGGAAATGTCACCCACCCACCCACTAAAAGTGGGCGGGCCCCACCCCAAATTTTTCTTGGGCATGCAACAGCATGCTATCGCGGATAACCCCCAACCTGTGGGTTGATTCATTCATAAGCCCATTAGAATTAGGATTTATTACAACTTGGTATATATGTAACTTTTTCCACAAGCCTCAAAATCCTAATCTTCCAAAACGAAAGTTGAGGCTGATTATACCCCCTTCGCCCACGACTTCGTTTTACCAGCGACGGAGCTTTGTGCGCGACGAACGGAGCATCGAAAGTCAGTCCCGCGTCACCCACGGAGCAGTTTTCCCACTCAAGGTACCCTACTTCTCTACGATGTAACTTTTTACTCGTACCACCGATTTTCGATCCGTAAGATTTTCTGGAAATATAGACATGACCCTCTTCAAGATCCTCTAGATGTATTTCGAAACAACCCATCGACTTGCTCGAAAAATTGAGACGAAGTTGAACAAAAATATGTTTTCTGTAATACTAAAAACTGTTTTAAAAAGACAACTTGTCGGCCAATTTACTTGCTGTGCAGTAAAGTACTATAGGAACTAATTAAAAACAGTAAAAGACAAAATAACCGAGATCGCAACGCATCTTTTGGAACGTCGTTTCGATTAACGGGTAAAAAGTAGATTGATGTTGAAGTTGAGGAAAAACCTATTTTTAATTATATTAATTTTTCTGAATTTTGTTCGATACGACGTACGCCCCGACAAACCGGGCGACGTGGTCACATGCTATATGCATCGAAAGGCGTGTATGGACGTTGCGGACGTGTGGGAACTGACGGAACTCAGTTTCGTCGCGTGTGTGCGACGAAATCAACGCGTATCCGTCGAGATACCTCGTATCGACGTTTTGCAAACTTGCCCATAACTTCGTGTACAGTCGTCGAATCGAGACGAAACCTGCACCAACAGGTCCGGATCAAAATTCTGGTTCTGTGTGCCAAGTTTGGTTCGATTCTGAGAAGGTCGAATCAGAACCCATTTTTGGCGGGCCCGTGACCCACTCAAACGGGCAATTTTGTGCACGGCTCATCGGAATCCAAAACTGGACATACCATTGAGTTTCTCTCCTCAAACTAAAACCGTAGATATATAGTTTGACGACTTTAGAGACCATAGACCTTGGCACGCATTTCGGTGCAAAGCTGGTCCAACGGCGGACATCGGTTTGACCCGAAATTATGATTTTGCCCCTGTTCTAGAATTTGACTTTTGGACAGGCGTTTCCTAGGTATATCTTCTACACCGAGTGTATTTTTGATGTTTATTTCAGTATCCGGAGTTGTTGGGAGATTGTGACATTTCTTGGATGACATTGTGATTACTTGGACTTGCCACTTTGCACCATCAGGCAAGATACCTTGCCACCTTACTCTGTGATTATTATACTTCTTATTTTCAGTTGTTATTTTCAGTATTTTGTTCCTTGATATTTAAACTGTGCGTCCAAGTCACACTTGGGTGCAAGCGACTCTATTGGTCGTTTATCTCGTCTTCTTTATTTCTCTTACATTGACTTAGTCTAGTGACCACCCATTGATGTTGAGGTATTGGTATATCTCATACGGCCTTGACACTTGTTGTATCATATGATGTGAGTCACATGTAGGACACGTTTTTACGTAGTCGGCTGGCCACCGATACGTATGGAGCGTACGACGGATAGAAGTAACTGCCAATAGTATTGCATGTTAGAAGACTTGGCGGTTACTAGAGGTTCATATCAGTCATGGAGATGATGATATTAGGCATTGGGTGGGTAGAACAATACCTGACGTATGGGCTTCTTTACACTTCCCTGATTATCTGTGCGCTCCTCCGGAGACGCAGGCTCCAGGCTCCCTCTGACGTTTTCCATAGCGTTATGGACGTAGCCCCCTGCACATGGTGCCCTCTGACGCTTCCCGAGCGTTATGGACGTAGGCCCCTAGTACCCTTTATGGGAACTATGCCGATTCCATTTACAGCCAGGGCTCATGCGTCGAAGGATTGTATCTCAACTGCATATTCACAGTAGAATGGTCAAGAACCCAATTGCATACATACCTTTTTTTCTTATTATATTATCACAGTTTGTATGGCATGGTGTTTTCTTGTATCTTGCTATGTCCCCTGAGGACCTGGTTATCTCTCCAGGTTTAGACGATTTTCTACAGGAGTACGGAGCGGCATTGGAGCTATCCTACATTGACGACGAGGCAGTCACTACTGAATTCTAGTCTATTTCTTATCTGAAACAGTTGTAGACATTATTTTACATCTCTTTTCTTTCTATTTTTGCGGAGGTTGGACTCCGATCTTGTGAGACTATTTTTATAGCTGTTTAGAGTGAGTATGTTCACCCGGCTATCTTTTGATACTCTTTTTATTTCATTTGGACTTTATTATCTTCTGTGTTGAGCTGTGATGAGATTAGATATGTTATTCTGGCCTGTGGTTATTTATTTACAGCTTATGTGCATATACGAGGATTCTATATATTGGGGTATTCTTCGTATATGTGCAGCTGGCATGTTCACGTACTCAGTCCTACGTATTTTGGAACTAGGGCGTTACAGAGGGAGAGGGAGGGAGTGAGGAGTACCTAGTCGATCGTGCGCGCGCGCGAGAGAGAGGGGTTGTGGAAAATTCATTCGCATGAGAGAGAGTGGTGGTTGTCGATCAAGAGAGAGAGAGCGAGAGAGAACGCCGCGTGGGTGTGTAAGAAAGAGACTGGAAAGATTTTACATGAAATTTTATTTCCATGTGCTGGACCTGTTTTCATTTTCCACACTTTCTAAAGAAAATATGAAAAATGATAATTTTTTGGAAAACAATTCCACGGGAAATATAAGATACCATACACTACACTTTGGTAGAAAATTTGAGATGGAAATATTTTTCATGTAAAAAAAAGTCCAATCAGACACACCCTTACTTTCAAAATAGTGAAAAATAAAACTAGCCAGCATATAAGAAATAAATTCCATGAAACTCAGGACCACCCTCTCCCAACTCGCTAGATTGACATGCTATATCAAGCGGTGTAACACCCAGTTTTTCAGATGAGGGTAATTTTGAAATTTTGTAATTATAATTATTATTTATTGATTATTATTTCATATTTTGATTTTTGGTGATTTTTAATCATTTTTAAACTATTTAAAATTATGACTTGTGATTTTGACATTTTACTATTGTTTAGTTTTAATTTCGAGGAATTTGTCACCCCCAGTTTTCAGGAACAGGGGTATTTTTGTCATTTTGTATTTTTGAAATATTTTTGAAATTTATTTTATTATTTATGATATTGTTTTGGGATTATTTGAGTCGGGTTCGAATTTCAGCTCAATCCGACTTGAAACGGGGACCCGGGGGTAGTGTTGACTTTATTGGACCCACATATTAGTTAGCCATGGCCCATATGCTAGAAATATTTTAGTTAGAGGTTAGACTAATTATTATGGATAAGGTTAGTGTGATTAGAGACTTTAGAATGACTAATTTAGCCCCAACCAATTAGCCCTTTCCTAATACTAATAGAATAGGTTAGTGGGGGCATTTTGGACCTTACCATAATAGGACAAATAGCCCCATATGGCCAGCCACTTTGGGAGAGGATAGCCTCAAGTTCATTTCATTATTCTCATCCACACTCTCTCTCTTGTTCTTCCCCAAATTTTTAGAGAGCAATCCCTAGCATTTCTCCACCAAATCCTTCCATTTTGCCACCAAATCTTCTTCTTTCCTTCTCCATTCTAGCCAAGGAGGAAGCTACCCAAGTTTGGGAGGATTCGAAGCTCGTTCGTGTCCTTTTGGAATCTCTACGTGTCGGTGTCGCTCCGGGAAGGCTTTTCTTCGATTCGATCTACCGGGAGGTATAAATCTCTTCTTCTTTTCATTTTCTCATGCATATAGGTCTATTTTGAACCCATAGGAATGACCCCCATGGTTGTATCTCCATTTCATGTCCATTTTGTGTCCATTTGGAGGTCATAGGAGTGTCCTTTGTGTTGTGATTGTGTCCTAGTGGAAAAAAAAAACCCCTATTTTGGACACTTGTGTGCATATATATATATTTGTTTGTGTGTGTGGTTAGATGGTTAGAGAGTGGATTGATCTTAGTTAGGATGGTTAGAATGAGTTTCATTTGGATACCTATGTTTGTATCCAAGTATCTTGGCCTATATGTGTTCTTTTGTCAAATCCGTCATAATTTTCATCCACGTTTTTATTAACCAAAACAACTTAGAAATGTCATAACTTTTAGCTTAGAACTCCGATTTATCTCCCGTCTTTTTAAAAGAACCATATCGAAGTTATCTTTCCAAATATATATTTTAATAAGCCAAATTCTTTATGTAACTTTCTGTAGAATTATTTAAGTGTCAGCTATACGAAAGACGAACGTGTTTCGGTATTTTTGCGATTTCGGGAGCTTCCGGATACGAAAATGCGGTCCGTTTAAAGTTTCGGAAAGCTAACACGAAGAGCTACAACATAGTTTAATCCTAAAATTTAATGAATGCCCAATTGGTACAGTATTGATTTTAAGTAGAAGAGTGACTATACGATATATGAATTTTGTGTAACCTATGAGCCTATATAGTATGGATATTAAATGAATATAGAGTATGTAATGCATGATATGTTAGATGAATAAAATAATATATATATGATATATATTCTCTTTACATTAATGTATATATATGGTTGAATGCAAGCATGTAGGAATGCTATTAATATAATGCATATAAGCAATGCATGAATGAAAGAATGATATACAATGTATGCATGAAAGTATATAATGAATGCTAGATATGAATGCAAGATATATATGTAATGATAGATATGAATGCATAATGTATAAATATTGTAATACAATATATAATGATAACATGTATGGTAATGTAGAGTATATGATGCAAGCATGAATGAATGGAGGAAATACATGTATATAGGTAATATAGAATATAATATAATAAAGGAATGAATGATAATATATAACATGATATGTAAAGGTAATGCAAGGTATGAAATATATGATGTGTGTATATTTGTATGTCTCTATGTTAATGTATGAAATGATATGAATATACAATGTATGCATATGTATAAAACATGTAGGTAATACATAGATGCATGAATGAAATGAATGTTTGCAATATGTTAATATAAATACAAGTATCTAATATGCATGAATGTAAGTATAATATAATACAAGTATACATGTATGTATCATATAAATGTAATATATATGATATGTATGTATGCATGTATACAAGGTAAGTATGTATGTATGTATTTCTATAAACTGAGTTAACCTATAACCTTTTACACACATGCATTCATACACCCTTTGACATCATGTATCCCATGTCACATACACCTACCTATCACTAAATTTTAGAACATTAACACATATCCTTTCACACACATGCCAAACACACACATACTCACTTACTCTTTTACCTCTCTTTCTCTCTCTCTCTCTCTATATATATATATATATATATATATATATTTTTTTTACCTCTCTCTCTCTCTCTCTTTCTCTCTCTCTCTCTCTCTCTCTCTCTATATATATATATATATATATATATATATATATATATGTATGTGCCTATATATATAGCTTTCCTATATATATCTATGTATATGAATATGTGAATGTGAATAATATATATACATTATATGACTAAGTTTGTGTGCCTTGTTAGCTTATGGTTTAGTTTTATGCTTGGTTTAGCAAGTGACTTAGGCTATGAGTTAGTAGCTTGGATACTTGATTTGCATATACTTAGTTTATTTAGACCTAGAATAACTTGTTTGACCTAATTTAGACTTGTTAGACCTAGTTTGACCATAGTTGACCCAGGTTTGACTTTCAGGGTTGACCAAGTTGACCAAGAGTTGACTTTGGTCTATATTGACCTAGAATCATGTAGAATGCATAGCTTCATATTGTCATTTTGGACTTGTTATGACTTGTGCTATTCTGATTAGGAGCCAGACACCTCTCATCAGACAGTATATTTACTTTGGACATTCAGACATCAGGCGATTACATTCTCTGATAGTTCTCTCATTTACTTGTCAATTACTGTACTTCAGTTCTAGTTAGTTGTATGCGATTCTCTGTTACAACACGTGTGGATATTCTGGATTCATGTATACGACACACTTTTATTTTCTGGCCTCTATTACTGGTATCATTTCTATTACTGGAATCATCTACTGGAATCATTTAACTGGAATCATTTAACTGGAATCATTTACTAGAATCATTTACTGGTATCATTATATTTTGGCTGGACTCATCTTGAACCATTGTGTCAGAATTCTGGATTCACTTGCTAGGAGGAGAAATACTAGAGTAAGACATGTAGACATACCCCAATCTGGAATCTTCCAACTGGAATCTACTGGAATGATAGCCATCTCACACCCGGCCAGGTGTGTGATGTGTCGTATTACCTACAGCCGTTTACATGTCCAACTCGGTATTTTAAAACACACTGCTAGAGTATAGGCTGGACTCACCCTGGAATCATTGATCACTATAACTGGAATTGTCCCTTACTGGATTCATCTTATATTAGATTCATCATGTACTGGACTTACATTGGAGTTACACTGGTCTACATTTCTGCCTGGACTTATACCATATTACCTTGGTTCAGCTAGTTCTATTTTTACAGTCTTCATTGCTATGATTCTTCTCTTGTTTAGTTATTTACCTTCCTTGCACTTATCTGTCTTTCTTACCATCACCTGAAAATAAACTATCATTTTTCATCAATACAACAGTCTATAACTGCTTTACAGTTCTCTGTCATTTACTTGGGTTTTCTAGATGAGATTGTGCTCGTTCCTGTCCTGACTGGACCTGTTGATAAATTTTACAGATAGCCTGGAGGTTGCCTGCTAGCCTAGTGGTGACACAGTAGAGGTTGTATAGTTAGTTATTTCAGTTGTATTTATTCTATGGATTACTGTATTGAGCTTTGAGATATTTTCTGGGTTTGTGTATCTAGACACTTAGACTTCTATCTGCTGTATCTTTTTTGGATTTCATGTTTTACCTATCTTTTATCTTGCTCTACCTTAGTTGTGATTGAGACTGTATCTGCTATGTCACCTCTATTCGAAGAGTATTTACTGTACAGGTACCATTATATTGTTAGATGTTTGACCTAGGACAGCGTTCTACCGCCGACACTGCGGCGTAGGCTGGACGTACCCACGTCTCGTGCCTTTACTCTAGGGTGCGGGTCGTGACACATTTTTAGTGGTGGCCTATGCAGGTCGAGTTTATGTAGTGGTATTCGAACTAGAGTATCACTACAGCCTGCAGTAGGATTAGGATATTTTTGGAGGTACTCAATCACATTAGGAAAAACTCTTAATCCGATTCCTTTTGTCTAAAATTGTTGCTTATTGACTTCCCTTGAATATAAACTGTTCTCCTTGAATTTTTGCTTCATTCTCAGAAATTACTTCTTGTTTTGATCTGTCTTCATGATGGTTATGAAGACACGATCTCATCGCTTCGGTTCGGGAGATACTATCGAGAGGCTGGCCACCTTTCGTCCTGTTCATCAGGGCCTCGAGACCGCAGCTTCTGTTGTGCCGACTCAGGTTGGCGTTTCTGCTACATTGGAGGTGCACCTCCGTCTGTACAGAGACTTTTTCCTTTGTTTCCGATTTCTCTCAGCAGCATCGATTCATGCAGCATCAGCAGCAGAGATTTGTACAGTATCAGCATCAGGCTGGAGGAAACCAGCAGGGTAAGCTATCATCAGGACAGTCGAGGATGCACAGACCATTGGAGATCTTGCTGCAAGTTCCGTTCTTCTCAATTCCATTCCCGCAATTGTCTTTTATAATTACCTTGAAATCCGATTCCATCTGTTCCTTGTTGATTGATTAATTTTGTCTTGTTACTCTTTTGTTGTGTTTGTTTTTCTTCTGAGAAAATCATATGGGCTAGGTCGCCTAAATCATGGGATCTAGAATCCTCGATAGTCGTGTTAGTTGGCATAGTGAGGACATGTAGTCAGATTTTGGATGTATTCTCGGGTATGGGAATTTAAGGTTTTCGTCGTCGCATGCGGCAGTGCAAAAATTTTAAATACCATGAACCTAGAGGTACGTACCTTAGTCAAGGACTCTGTGATTATCGTAGCCTTGCTCACTAGCATGATGAAGACTCTAGACAACATGATTTTGGACAGACGCATATGATTAACAGATTGTATCTTGAGAAGGTTTAAACAACATACCCTTTTGATTGTTATAAATGACTTAGGAGTAGGGATATTTAGTTTTGTAGAGCTTATTCATAGGTAGTTCCTTCATAGTATAATGGTATGATGACTTGTAGAGTGTCTGTACCCTAGAGGTGATAGTTAGCATTGGTGTTAGAATAGTAACTCATTGCAGATAATTCTCCTGTTATCTATAATACCAACCAGTTACACATAGGATGTTAGTATGCCTTACAGCCTTGATGATTATTACTACTTTCCATTACCTTTTCCAGTGAGGCACTCATGACTAGAGCCTGCCTTTGAGTATAGTTGTAGTTTCACCTAAGACCGAGAGGTCTATTTGTATAGATAGATTGCAGATGATATTGGCATATGGGATATAGGTTAGTTGGTATCTATAGGCCATTGTTGTATAGGGTTATAAACATGTTGTTTAGCCTATACTTGGTTCAGTTTTCCATTTTAGTTAAGTTCTCTTCGTGTTGAGTTCCTTTGTGTTGATCACCTTTATTGGCAGTGTGCAGACCCTTCACTAGATACCATGTCCCCTTGATTCAGACCATTCATCCTTAGCCTAGTTCTAAGCATTGTTTCAGACCCTTATAAGTTTAGTCTGCCTTAACCCTTGGTTGATCAGTCATGTATATATATATATAGATGATATACTTAGGATATATGTGATGGGTTGTTGTTCTTTAGCATATATATATATGTGGTATTTGGTATTCATGTGCTTAGCTTGTCGGTATTTAGTTATAGGTGACTTGATAGGATTGGGAAGTTAAGAGCTAGTCTATTATAGAGTTTCTCTTTTGCTAAATTCTAGTTGCCAACACCTAGATAGCTAGCATAGGCAAAACCCTAAGAAGTTGACCAGTTGATGACCAAGTACTTGGATATTCAGAAATTGACTAGTGATTGACCCTTGACTATGTTTGACATAGAAGGGGGTGCGATCATCTTAATTTCAAGGACGAAATTTTTATAAGGTGGGTAGGATTGTAACACCCAATTTTCCAGATGAGGATAATTTTAAAATTTTGTAATTATAATTATTATTTATTGATTATTATTTCATATTATGATTTTTGGTGATTTTTAATCATTTTTAAACTATTTAAAATTATGACTTGTGATTTTGATATTTTACTATTGTTTGGTTTTAATTTCGAAGAATTTGTTACCCCCAGCTTTCAGGAACAGGGGTATTTTTGTCAGTTCGTTTTTTAAAATATTTTTGAAATTTATTTTATTATTTATGATATTATTTTGGGATTATTTGAGTCGGGTTCGAATTTCAGCTCAATCCGACTTGAAACGGGGACCCGGAGGTAGTGTTGACTTTAGTGGACCCACACATTAGTTAGCCATGGCCCACATGATAGAAATATTTTAGTTAGAGGTTAGACTAATTATTATGGATAAGGTTAGTGTGATTAGAGACTTTAGAATGACTAATTTAGCCCCAACCAATTAGCCCTTTCCTAATACTAATAGAATAGGTTAGTGGGGGCATTTTGGACCTTACCATAATAGGACAAATAGCCCCATATGGCCAGCCACTTTGGGAGAGGATAGGCTCAAGTTCATTTCATTATTCTCATCCATACTCTCTCGCTTGTTCTTTCCCAAATTTCTAGAGAGCAATTCATAGCAATTTTTCTACCAAATCCTTCCATTTTGCCACCAAATCTTCTTCTTTCCTTCTCCATTCTAGCCAAGGAGGAAGCTACCCAAGTTTGGGAGGATTCGGAGCTCATTCGTGTCCTTTTGGAATCTCTACGTGTCGGTGTCGCTCCGGGAAGGCTTTTCTTCGATTCGATCTACCGGAAGGTATAAATCTCTTCTCCTTTTCATTTCCTCATGCATATAGGTCTATTTTGAACCCATAGGAATGACCCTCATGGTTGTATCTCCATTTCATGTCCATTTCGTGTCCATTTGGAGGTCATAGGAGTGTCCTTTGTGTTGAGATTGTGTCCTAGTGGAAAAAAACCCCTATTTTGGACACTTGTGTGCATATATATATATTTGTTTGTGTGTGTGGTTAGATGGTTAGAGACTGGATTGATCTTAGTTAGGATGGTTAGAATGAGTTTCATTTGGATACCTATGTTTGTATCCAAGTATCTTGGCCTATATGTGTTCTTTTGTCAAATCCATCATAATTTTTATTCACGTTTTTATTAACCAAAACAACTTAGAAATGTCATAACTTTTAGCTTAGAACTCCGATTTATCTCCTGTTTTTTTTTAAAAGAACCGTATCGAAGTTATCTTTCCAAATATATATTTTAATAAGCCAAATTCTTTCTGTAACTTTCTGTAGAATTATTTGAGTATCAGCTGTACGAAAGACGAACGTGTTTTAGTATTTTTGCGATTACGGGAGCTTCCGGACACGAAAATGCGATCTGTTTAAAGTTTCGTAAATCTAACACGAAGAGCTACAACATACATTAATCCTAGAATTTAATGAATGCCCAATTGGTACAGTATTGATTTTAAGTAGAAGAGTGACTATACGATATATGTATTTTGTGTAACCTATGAGCCTATGTAGTATGGATATTAAATGAATATAGAGTATGTAATGCATGATATATTAGATGAATAAAATGATATATATATGATATATATTCTCTTTACATTAATGTATATATATGGTTGAATGCAAGCATGTAGGAATGCTATTAATATAATGCATATAAGCAATGCATGAATGAAAGAATGATATACAATGTATGCATGAAAGTATATAATGAATGCTAGATATGAATGCAAGATATATATGTAATGATAGATATGAATGCATAATGTATAAATATTGTAATGCAATATATAATAATAACATGTATGGTAATGTAGAGTATATGATGCAAGCATGAATGAATGGAGGAAATACATGTATATAGGTAATATAGAATGTAATATATGAAAGAAATGAATGATAATATATAACATGATATGTAAGGTAATGCAAGGTATAAAATATATGATGTGTGTATGTTTGTATGTCTCTATGTTAATGTATAAAATGATATGAATATACAATGTATGCATATGTATAAAACATGTAGGTAATACATAGATGCATGAATGAAATGAATGTTTGCAATATGTTAATATAAATACAAGTATCTAATATGCATGAATGTAAGTATAATATAATACAAGTATACATGTATGTATCATGTAAATGTAATATATATGATATGTATGTATGCATGTATACAAGGTAAGTATGTATGTATGTATTTCTATAAACTGAGTTAACCTATAACCTTTTACACACATGCATTCATACACCCTTTGACATCATGTATCCCATGTCACATACACCTACCTATCACTAAATTTTAGAACATTAACACATATCCTTTCACACACATGCCAAACATACACGTACTCACTCTTTTACCTCTCTTTCTCTCTCTCTCTCTCTCTCTCTCTATATATATATATATATATATATATATATATATATATATATATATATATATATATGTATATGTATATGTATATGCCTATATATATAGCTTTCCTATATATATCTATGTATATGAATATGTGAATGTGAATAATATATATACATTATATGACTAAGTTTGTGTGCCTTGTTAGCTTATGGTTTAATTTTATGCTTGGTTTAGCAAGTGACTTAGGCTATGAGTTAGTAGCTATCATGGATACTTGATTTGCATATACTTAGTTTGTTTAGACCTAGAATAACTTGTTTGACCTAATTTAGACTTGTTAGACCTAGTTTGACCATAGTTGACCTAGGTTTGACTTTCAGGGTTGACCAAGTTGACCAAGAGTTGACTTTGGTCTAGATTGACCTAGAATCATGTAGAATGCATAGCTTCATGTTGTCATTTTGGACTTGTTGTGACTTGTGCTGTTCTGATAAGGAGCCAGACACCTCTCATCGGACAGTATATTTACTTTGGACATTCAGACATCAGGCGAGTACATTCTCTGATAGTTCTCTCATTTACTTGTCAATTACTGTACTTCAGTTCTAGTTAGTTGTATGCGATTCTTTGTTACAACACGTGTGGATATTCTGGATTCATGTATACGACACACTTTTATTTTCTGGCCTCTATTACTGGGTATCATTTCTATTACTGGAATCACCTACTGGAATTATTTAACTGGAATCATTTAACTAGAATCATTTAACTGGAATCATTTACTGGAATCATTTACTGGTATCATTATATTTTGGCTGGACTCATCTTGAATCATTGTGTCAGAATTCATGGTTTCACTTGCTGGGAGGGAAAATACTAGAGTAAGACATGTAGATATACCCCAATCTGAAATCTTCCAACTGGAATCTACTGGAATGATAGCCATCTCACACCCGGCCAGGTGTGTGATGTGTCGTATTACCTACAGCCGTTTACATGTCGAACTCGGTATTTTAAAACACACTACTAGAGTATAGGCTGGACTCATCCTGGAATCATTGATCACTATAACTAGAATCGTCCCTTATTGGATTCATCTTGTATTAGATTTATCCTGTACTGGACTTACATTGGAGTTACACTGGTCTACATTGCTGCCTGGACTTATACCATATTACCTTGGTTCAGCTAGTTCTATTTTTACAGTCTTCATTGCTATGATTCTTCTCTTGTTTAGTTATTTACCTTCCTTGCACTTATCTGTCTTTCTTACCATCACCTGAATATAAACTACCATTTTTCATCAATACAACTGTCTATAACTGCTTTATAGTTCTCTGTCATTTATTTGGGTTTTCTAGATGAGATTGTGCTCGTTCCTGTCCTGACTGGACCTGTTGATAAATTTTACAGATAGCCTGGAGGTTGCCTGCTAGCCTAGAGGTGACACAGTAGAGATTGTATAGTTAGTTATTTCAGTTGTATTGAGTTGTATTTATTCTATGGATTACTGTATTGAGCTTTGAGATATTTTTTGGGTTTGTGTATCTAGACACTTAGACTTCTATCTGCTGTATCTCTTTTGGATTTCATGTTTTACCTATCTTTTATCTTGCTCTACCTTAGTTGTGATTGAGACTATATCTGCTATGTCACCTCCATTCGAAGAGTATATACTGTACAGGTACATTTATATTGTTAGATGTTTGACCTAGGACAGCGTTCTATCGCCGACACTGCGGCGTAGGCTGGACGTACCCATATCTCGTGCCCTTACTCTAGGGTGCGGGTCGTGACAAGCGGATCTCGACATCAGCTCCCGTGTCGGTCTACCCAGACTGACCGCTGCCGATGCTGATGCCGACTGATTAAAAATGGACGTCGCCCTCTTCTCGTTGCTTTTCGACTCGTTCCGGACTCGCGGACATCATCTCGATCCTCTCCAGCACGTTCATCCCATCCCTTATGAGATGCTACACACTCTACAGTACGGGATCGAGATGTAGAGGCTGTATTGCTTATAATGCTACACAGTTTGGAGTGTGTATCGACTCAACACGATACAATTGGTCATGCTGCATGTAATCTTTGGTTATTTGCATGTCTATATCTCATTTATAATAGATAAGAACTCGTTGTCACGGACTTAGTGTTTTTGCTAGCACTTTATCCCGTGCGGCGCACTGTCTTTCTACTCAAAGACTCGTACAAGCCTTCCCAACCCGACTTAGCTAGATCGCTAAGAAAACTAGAATAGTGGACCAAAGATGGACTCGTAAGGATTTCTTTATTAACTTGGAGAATGCTTATAATTTTTAGGTGGTAAGGAACAAATGAAAGCCTCCCCCTTTTATAAGTGCTCATAGAGCAATACAAGGAAAGTCCTAGAAGGAATATTCCAAGGATTATTACTTTCTACCATAACTGGAATGGCATATTCTAGGTTTATTCCCTAGCAACATAAAAGAAAACTTCAAGGGCCTTCCAGAAGCTTCTTCGGCCTCCTAGAACGATCTTGGGCCTTCCGGAGAGATCCACAATCTTCTAGAGCCTTCCGCCATCTTCTAGAATGTTCTGTAAGCTTCCCGCATAACCTTGGTCCGTGAAAAGGTTATGCAACTAGGCCTCGGGCGGGGTGCAATATTTGGGACGTTACATTCTCCCCCACCTAAGGTGATGACGCCTTCGTCAACCATGCTCGCTGAGAAACGCCTGGATCTCGGCTTCGAACTGATACAGCGTATCAGCACGTTCCCAGCTAAACTCGTCGTTGGGCAAGCCTTTCCACTGGATGAGGTACTCCACATACGGGGACACGCCTCATCGTCGAATGGTCCTCCTGTCCAGTACGGCTTCCACCTCCTTGTCGAAGGAAGTCGTCATGGTCGCCGTTGGTTGCTTCGGAACTCCTCGCTGGGGATCCTCCAAGTCTGCATGGTACGGCTTCAAGCAACTCGTATGGAAGACTGAATGAATCTTCAGCTTGGCAGGGAGTTCAAGCTTGTAGGCCACCTTACCTACCTTCTTGAGCACGGGGAAGGGGCCTTCATACTTCCGGATTAGTCCTTTTTGCACCTTGCGGAACACCTTGAACTGTTACGGTTATAGCTTCACCAGCACCATGTCCCCCTCCTTGTACTCAACCGGCCTTCGCTTCGCGTCGGCCCACTTCTTCATCTTCCTCGCGGCCTTCTCCAGAAATGCCTTGGCAATGTTCGCCTTTGTCTTTAAATCTGAAGTGAACTGGTTGGCCGCGGGACTTCTACTCGAGGACCCCGCACTCAGCGTGTGCGAGGCAAGCGGTTGGCGACCCATCACCAACTCGAATGGACTGCTGTGCGACGGCTCGCTCCGTTGAAGATTGTAGCAGAACTGAGCGACGTCGAGGTGATGCACCCAATCCCTTTGGTTGTCACTCACAAAGTACCGCAAGTACTCCTCTTGTAGCGAGTTGACCCGCTCGATCTGCCCATCCGTCTGCGGGTGGAAACTGGTCGAGAAGTGTAAGTCCGTCCCGAGAATTTTGAACACTTCCGTCCAGAACTTTTTCGTGAAGCGGGGGTCTCGGTCGCTGACAATGTTGACCGGGATGCCCCAGAACTTCACCACGTGGCTGATGAACAGTCGTGCGGCCTCCTCTGCTGTGCAGTCCGTCGAAGCAGCAATGAAGGTCGCGTACTTTGAGAACCGGTCCACCACCACGAGAATGGACCGAAGTGCCCCCACTTTCGGCAGGGCGGAGATGAAGTCCATCGAAATGCTCTCCCACGGCCGACTCGGCACGGAAAGAGGCTCCAGCAGGCCCCCGGGCTTCTGATGATCCACCTTGTCCTGTTGGCACACAAGACAAGTGTGAACAGAGTCCTCCACATCTTCGCGCATGCGAGGCCAGTGGTATGCGGCCTCCAGTAGCGTCAAGGTTCACTTCTGCCCCGGATATCCAGCCCACTTTATGTCATGACACTCCTTGAGCAGCTGTCTCCGCAAGCCACTCCACCCAGGCACGACCTCCCTGTCACCCTTAGTGTAGAGAAGTCCGTCTTTCAGCCAGAACCTTCACGTCTTGCCCTCCTTGGCAAGCTTCACTATGGCCAGTGTTAGTGGGTCCTCCATGATTCCCACTCGAACACGGTCCAGAATGTCCCCCTTGAGCAAGCACACAAATGCGAGCTCGGCCTTCCTGCTAAGCGCATCGGCCACCTGATTTTTCTTGCCGGGTTTGTACTGCAACACCATGTCGAACTCAGCTAGAAAATCTTGCCATCTCGCCTGCTTCGAAGATAGCTTCTTCTGGGACTGGAAGTAGCTCGTGGCAACATTGTCCGTCATGACCACGAACTTGGTGCCGAGGAGGTAGTGCCGCCATGTCCTCAAGCTATGCACGACCGCGGTCATCTCTTTCTCCTGTACCGTGTAGCACCGCTCAGTGTCATTCAGCTTGCGGCTCTCGAACGTGATGGGGTGTCCTTCCTGCACCAACACCCCACCGATGGCGAAGTCGAACGCGTCCGTGAGCACTTTGAATGCCTTGGAGTAGTCCGGTAGAGACAAGATCGGCTCCTCCGTCACAGCTCGCTTCAGTGCCTCGAATGCCTCCTCGCATCGGGGCGTCCAGCTCCACGCCCGATCCTTCCGCAACAGATCAATCAGAGGCACTGCGATGGCGAAATATCCTCGGATGAACCGCCGGTAGTAGTTTGCCAAGCCAAGGAACGATCGCAGTTCTGTCGGCTTGGTGGGAGCCACCCACTCCCGTATGGACTGGACCTTTGTGCCATCCATCCATATCTTGCCATGTCCGATCCAGTGCCCCAAGAACGACACCTCTTCTTGTGCGAATGAGCACTTCTCCCGCTTGACAAAGAGTTTATTCTCCCTCAGCACTTGGAAGACAGTCTTCAAATGCTCGATGTGCTCCTCCATCGTGTTTGAGTACACGACGATGTCGTCGAGGTAGACCACGACGAACCGATCCAAGTAGGGATAAAAGAGCTTGTTCATCAAAGTACAAAAAGTCGCAAGAGCATTTGTTAGACCAAAAGGCATAACCATAAACTTATATGCGCCATACCTCATCACGCATGCCGTCTTAGCCTCGTCGCCCTCCGCAATCCGGACTTGATAATATCCCGAGCACAGATCAAGTTTGGAGAAGTATCTCGTGCCTCCCAATTGGTCGAACAAGTTCGCCACAAACGGGATGGGATATTTGTTCTTGACGATTACCTTGTTTAGTGCCCGGTAGTCGATGCACAAAAGAAGGCTTCCATCTTTCTTCTTCTGGAACAACACCGGTGCACCATACGGGGCCTTTGACGGTCTGATGAATCCCGCGTCCAGCAGTTCCTTAAATTGCTTCTTCAACTCGTCCAACTCGGACGGGGCCATGCGATATGGAGCAATGGTGGGCGGCTTCGTGCCCGGCTCTAACTCGATGGCATGGTCTAACTCCCTCCGCGGAGGTAGCCTCTTCGGCAACTCCTTCGGTATGACGTTCCCGAACTCCACAAGGACGTCATCGATCTCAGGAGGAAGATCCCCCTGCATGGGCGCCTCCTCCGACTTGAGCACAGTAAGGTAAGTCATCTCTCCGTGTCCCATCCCCTTCTTGAGTTGTAATGCGGAGAGAGCCTTCCCCTTCGTAAGCTCGCCTCGTACAGTAGTCACCATGCACGGAGAGCTCTCCTCCATGATCCCGACGACTCGTAAATGCGACATTGGGACCGCCTTTGCCGAAGTGAGGAAGTCCATCCCGAGGATCATGTTGAAGTCGTCCAGTGGTGCTGCCGTGAGACTGGTGACACCCGTCCAGTCTTTCACTTGGATCTTCACCCCTTTGGCCACCCCCTGTACGGGGCGCGCCTCAGAGTTGACTGCCTTTATCGTGCTTGAGTCTTTTTCCAGCGCTAAAACCAAGCGTCGGACCTCCGCGTCCGAGATAAAGTTGTGGGTAGCCCCCGTGTCGACCATCGCCCTGGTGTTGTGGCCGTTGATCTTCACGTCCATGTACATCAGCTCTCGATTCGGGGTCTTGGACACTTCCGCCTTGCTCTTCAAGGCATTCAACAGGCGCAGGGCACCCATATGAGTCCCCTTCTTAGGCTCCTCGTCCTTGGCCTCCTTACCTTCGACAGCGTTTATCTTCTTTCCTCTGTTCGGGCAGTCTCGTGCGAAGTAATTTTCTTCGCACAAGTAGCATTCAATCTTCCGCTCCGTCGAAGGCTTTGCGTGCGGCTTGTCCTTCAGCGGTGGGCCTCCCTTTCCATTGTTCTTCTTCGTTCCCCTACCATTGAACTTGGTGGTGGTCTTTTTCTTGGGCTTCGGGACATCATTCCGTCGATACTCCATCAGCTTCTCGGCTGCCGCAACAGCCGCGTTCACATTCGACACATCTTGCCTCTGTAATTCTTGTGCCACCCATGGTTGTAGACCCTCCAGGAAGTGGAACAGACGATCCTCTTCGCCCATAGTGGAAATGGAAAGCATCAGATGGGTGAACTTCGCCATATACTCCTTGACGGACCCGGTGTGTTTGAGTTGTCGCAAACTCCATCTCGCGACATACTCCACGTTCTCCCCAGCTCCATCACTTCAGGTAGAATTGAGAATTAATCTCCTTCTTGAGATCCTTCCAAGTCTCGATCTTGCAGAGCCCCTTTCTATATCGATGCACCTGCATCGCCACCACAACATAGCATCATCAGAAAAATATAGGGACGTTGTGTTTACCTTGTCGGTCTCATCCTCGATGCGGACCGCCTTCAGGTAGCGCTCGACATTCCAGATGAAGTTATCCACCTCCTTCGCGTCCCGTACGCCAGTGAAGGATTTGGGTTCTGGATACTTCACCCTCTGCGTCAACTCCCTCCTTGGAGTCGGACCACCAGCAATGGCCCTCTCGAGGACCTCTGCCTTGGTTTGTAGCTCCTTGCGTAGTTCAGTAATCTCCGCCTTCGTGGCCTTTTGTTCCTCCTCGAACTCGGCCTGCATCTCGCGAAGATGCTCTCGGAACTCCGTCATAGCCGTGGCGACATCCGCCTCCAAACCCTGGGCGAATTCCTCGTGAGTCGCTTGGTTCTGCTCCACTTGAAATTCGACGCCCGTTACGCCTTTCTCCAGCATCTCGATCCGGTCAGCCAACTCGCCAAGAGCTCGTTCCATCGACGGTTCCTTGCTCTTGCCCTTCCTCGAGGTCTTCGTCTTCTCCTTAGGCGATGCGGGTTGCTCGTTGATGATGGCTTCGGTCGAAGACATGACGGCGATCGAACCTTTGCTCTGATACCACTTGTCACGGACTTAGTGTTTTTGCTAGCACTTCGTCCCGGGCGGCGCACTGTCTTTCTCCTCAAATACTCGTACAAGCCTTCCCAACCCGACTTAGCTAGATCGCTAAGAAAACTAGAATAGTGGAGCAAAGATGGACTCATAAGGGTCTCTTTATTAACTTGGAGAATGCTTACAATTTTTAGGTGGTAAGGAACAAATGAAAGCCACCCCCTTTTATAAGTGCTCATAGAGCAATACAAGGAAAGTCCTGGAAGGAATATTCCAAGGATTATTACTTTCTACCATAACTGGAATGGCATATTCCAGGTTTATTCCCTAGCAACATAAAAGAAAACTTTAAGGGCCTTCCAAAAGCTTCTTGGGCCTCCTAGAACGATCTTGGTCCTTCCGGAGAGATCCACAATCTTCTAGAGCCTTCCGCCATCTTCTAGAATGTTCTAGAAGCTTCCCGCATAACCTTGGTCCGTGAAAAGGTTATGCAGCTGGGCCTCGGACGGGGTGCAACATTTGGGACGTTACATCGTGCTCTCTTTTCAATTGGTCAGTTTTCTCACCCTTAAAGCTTGTTGTGGAGTTACACACACTAGTGCGTCAAATGAGCTTAAACAAACATGGATGGTCCAACTCCTTATTGAGTATGGCACAGTTCGTGGATGTTGCTCCGTTCTCTGTATCAGTGTTCCATCTAGATAAGCACCAACTTTTAGTGTATCAACCTAAAATATTGCTACTCGAATTGATCTTCCAATTACTAAAGTAAAATGACTAGCCACGATGACACGGAAAGTTACAAGCTATGTTGCAAGGACACAAATACGACAAGACATGGTAGGACTATAATGAAACGGACAGGTTGTATCTGATATGTGTATGTTCACCAAATTTAGTCAAGTTCTGTAAATCAGTCATTATGAAAATTGTGAATTGAAGTATATATAGTATTTGGCCCGCATCCTGGCCGCGAGGCTGAGGGAGAACGGGGTGGAGGACGCCAGCGTGGTCTTCGAATGCGCCGTGCACCGTGTTGTCGTCCATCACGTTGAAGGCGGACGGGGACAAGGAGTTCATGTTCTACAGGCACCCCCGGTGCGAATATTGCGAATATGCTGCTCACCGAGTTCGAGCTTAATCTAGACCTCTTTAGAAGGGTAAGAAAAGACGTAAACTTATTTAGTACTACCCATGTTGCACGGACACGGATACCGCACGACACTGTAAGAATACGTCATCTTTTCTTTTCCCTTTTTGTGTTAGCTAGCCACTTGGGCCAAAACAACAAATTCGACATACTTTGTTTTGGGGTTATTTAGTTCAAAATTTATGTTTATTTCCACTGACGGTTGACTTTGGACCGATATATCTGTTCAGGTCTCTATAACATTTGAATTTTGCGTTATGATAGATTTGGTTCCGAAAATGTAGATTTGTTCAGGTCTTTATCAAATTGTGAATCTCCGTCTTGATCCACTCTTATTTCTTTCCACCCACGACATATATATATTTGAGAAATCCTATTTTAAGTCATAGAAAATTCTAAAATAGGAAACACTTAAAATATGAGCAACCCTATTTTAGTAATAGAAAATCCTAAAATAATCCAACATCTAATTATGGGACGTCCAAATCTGGTCAAATCAAATATTTGATACATATTTGCAAATCTAATCAAATTAAATATTTCATGCTCATTTTCAAATATAATCAAATCAAATATTTGATGCGGATTTAGGAGGATCACAGGTGGTGTTCCCAAATTTAGATTGGACCTAACATAAACAACTCTTAGCAACTGAGTTAAACAATTGTATGTTTTATCCCAAATTATTGTAACCCTTTGAAGTGGCTGTCCTAGCCCAGGACAAGCCGGACGATTGTCTAGGGCACAAAGAATAAATGGACACCAGTTAAACTATGGGTATCTAGAAGAGAACAAGTACGTACTTTTGGTTTAAAAGAGTTGTGATGTAGTAATTATCATGTTAGAGTTCTGTATCGGAGATTTTTAGTTCAAATCTTGGTTGTAGCAACATTTTTTTTGGTTATATTTGCTTTTATTAAAAAAAAAATATGGAGATGCCTAATTTTTATTTTAGTTTCTTAATTTTTTTTGTTTTCTTGATATTATGTATTGAGGAGCATTTTCGAAGTTCGCCTTGAACTTTCATGAGCCCAGAACAGGCCTATTTTGTAGTATATGATGTAATATCGTATCAAAGGATTGATCAATCATCCACAAAATTGTTGTAACCCTTTCTAGTTTAGGATGCAACATCTTATTAAGAATTAATATATCTACCATCGACTCAAACTTGTTTGTTTCTCGCTTCATCTTAGACTATTTTTCTGCAAAAAAAATTGTAATTTCACACATTTCATGGAAATATATTTGATGTAACAACTCTGATTGGATTTCTTTTTTCTCTTTTCAAGGCACGCTATTGGACAATGAATCAAGCACAATATAAAAGCAAGCACTGCATGTGAATGACCACTGCAGTCCACACAGCCAATTAAGCCCCACATTATTTTTCATGTGCGCCCACAATCTGACAACTAAACAAAGCACAATCCTTTTGGTTATCAACTTTTTGTGACCCTCCTCTTTATCAAAGCAAACCAAATAAAATTGATCAAGCTAATTCTTGTCTTTAGATACTAGAAAGCTATGCTAATATAAAGGCTTTTAAGTGCAACCCAAAATACATTAGCTTCTTAGACCTCTCTTTGCAAGACAACCCCTTGACCTAAGTTAGAAGAACATCAATTTTCAGATTGGTGAAGGGCTCTGCCAATTTTCTTCCACATCTGGCCAATTTCAAGATAAAATGTTGCGCACAAGATAATTGGTAGTATGGATTAGTTACTTGGTTAGAAAGATAGAGACGTTGCTAGAAGTAGGAATGGCAACTGGGCGGATAGGGGACCATATATTTCATCTCCGTTTTTGAGTAGTGTTTGAATTTCTATTCCTGTTTCCGTTCTCTGTTGGGTTCAATTTTTTACCCCCATCCGCATTCCCGTTAAATAATGCATTCTCCGTCTCCGTCTCCGTTTCCGCTTCGGGGCTGGATTTTCTCGTCTCCGTCTCTCGTTCGGTTAACAATTTTTTTATGTATATTATAAGCTTACAAAAATTATTTTCATTCAAAAAAATAAAAGACATGTTAATAATGATTTTCATAAAATAAATATATATACTAGGAGGGTACCATTCACTACTAAAATAACTCATTTTAGCGACGTTCGGAAACGTCGCTAAATAAGGAAATTACGTCGCTAAAACCAATTAGCGACGTATTTAGCGACGAAAAAGGGACGTCGCTTAAAGGCAAGTCGCAGATGGCACTTTAGTCGCCGAACGTCGCTATTGGCGACGCGTAATTAATTGTCGCTAGCCGTCGCAAAAATTGCGACATATAGCGACGTCCAATTACGTCGCCAAAATGACGACGTAAAGCGACCACTTGCGACGCTCTGTTATTTATATATGATGACATGGCATGACAGCCACGTGGGCAACGTAGCGACGCATACCGACAGATTTAGCGACGTCCACCCTCAGCCCACGTAAGCATATTAGCGACGTCTAGCGACGTATAGCGACGTCTCTCTGCCGTCGCAGTACGTCGCAGAACGTCGCTATACGTCGCAGATGTTAAAAAAAAAAATTTTTAAATATAATTGATATTTTTGTTATGCTGTGTTTCTGTGTTTACAGTGTGTGTGAAGTGCAGTGTTCGAACCATCGACAGTTTCGCTTACTGTTCTATGTTTTATCTTGGATAGAAAGAGCAACAGTTCAGGGTGCACTTCTCAGAGCTTCCTCTTCACGTCCTTCACCTTCTCGGGAACCTTTACGACGTCCGAGAAAGTGAAGGACGTCAAAATGAAGCTCTCAGAAGTGCACCCTGAACTGTTGCTATTTCTATCCAAGATAAAACATACAACAGTAATCGAAACTGTCGATGGTTTTCGAACACTGCATTTCACATTCACTGTAAACACAGACACACATCATAACAAAAATACACAATATATTTTTTTAAAATTTCGGCAGCACCTCCTTTGTATATCAGATCATCGCTTATAACCCAGCGTAGGTATATTTGTCATCCCCATCGCAGATATCACAAAGTAAATATCAGAAAGTAAATATGACAATAAAAATACCAACAAAGTAAATATCACAAAGTAAATATCCAACAAACATACATGTCCACAATGGAGGGCAAATAAGAATGAAAATCAGTGTACAGAACGGTCAATAGGCCCATAGGGCCAATACATACAAAGATGATAAAAAATATCTACTGGATCACTGAGGACTCCTGCCGCGCATCTGGGATAGCATGTACTCATACTGCTCCTGGGTGAGCTGCACCGTAGGGGCAGTAGGAGGCAGTGGAATGTCTGGAGTCGGCGCCGTCGATGGACCGGGCGGACGTACCTGCTCCAGCTCTCGCAGTCGCTCACCATGCGCAGCAAGGGTACTCACCACCTTCTCAGTATACTGAGCGAGTGAGACAGATATGCTCCTCTGCGATCCCTCCAGCTCGACCTGTCTACGCTCTGTGCGATGCGTAGACTCGGTGAGCGTCTGCAAGCTGGCAGTTGTAGCCTGATGCAGACTCATCAACTCATGTATACTGCACTCGACCGCATCAAATCGTCCGGTGACGATCGGAGAGTCGGATCGTCGCTCGACCGCATCAGAAATCTGCTGCTGCAACTCGCGACGCAGCTCCTCGATCTGACGACGAACATCCTCAGCTCGTGACGACGCCTACGTAGCCGGAGACTGCGTACTGACAGAGGGGGCCCGGGATGACTCCGAAGCCAAATACGCGCCGTAGGATCCCGTACCGTAGTACGTATCCTTCTGAAGACCGCCAACGACGGTCATCCAGAGCTCGTCCGACGATTGAGCTGTAGGCGGCTGGGAGGAAGTACCAGCCCCTCTCTCTGCTTGCGCACTAGCAGCAGCAGCAGCAGCAGCCGCCTCCTCCTGTAGCCGAACAAACTCGGCCTAGAACATGTTTGCTAACGTGTAAGTGTTTGCTAAAGTCTATATTGATATATATTTTCATGTTTTCTAAATTATAGTAAATTAATATAAAGGATAGAACGTACATATGCATGCGTCGCTCGCTCGTCAATGAACTCCCCAGCCCTCCGATGGGTGACTAGGAAGACGGCCACCATGTTCGGGTCCTCACCCTTTTTTACCTGTTAAAATATATTATCTATTATTAGTATTAAATATTCTATAGAACTACATATAAATTAATGTCCGTCATAGGAAACGTACAGACGACGAAAATGCTCCGTCATCGGAATGGAGCCACCACACCACTTACAGGCGCTCGACCGCGCCACCTTGGCCTTCTCAGACCGCTCCTGGTACTTGGGCTCGCTGAATCTAGCCTTCATCGCAGTCCACTACTCTGACGTAATCCAACCCTGGATCGGCTGTCCGGAGCGATCACGACGCTTCTGGTCGTCGATCGCATCACGGATGAGCTTGGCTATGACGGCAGAAAATTGGCCCTCGATCCTCACCGCCGGGTGTGGTAGATAGAAATAGGTCCTCTACAAGAAGTAAATTACAAAAGTTGTATAATATACACAAACGATTATTAAAATTTAAAAATAAACAAATTTTTTACCTTGAAGTGGGCGAACCAAAAGGCCTTCCTATCTGCGGGAGCATCTGAATAGTTGAGCCAATGCCCACCATAGTTCTGCCTCACAAATGTCCCCAGCTGTCTCTGTACTGCAGAAGGCCGATATCTATACAATAATAATTTTTCATGAATATATATGTACATATAATCATTTGAGAAATATATAATAATTAATTAACTTACTTCATAGGCCCGTCCGTCCAAATCTCCATATGCGTCTCGCCCGGGGGAGCGCATAGAGGGTCGCTCTCACCTCCTGCCTAGGCAGGATCAGTCTGATCGCCGTCCTCCATATGCTCGGCGTGGGCTCCTTCCATAGAGCCGTCGACAGTAGGAATGCTGGACGGGGGATCAGGGATGCTGGACGCGGGATCAGGAAGGCTGGACGACGAGGGAGGAGTCGCCAACCTGCTGGAACTGCCATGTCCCGGTAATGGACCGGGAACAGAACGGTATACTGGCGTACTCGGAGATGAGGATGAGGTTACGGAACTGCCATCTCCATCCCCAGCCCGAGGCTGACGGGACTGCCTAATATATAATCCTCCGCGTCGTCCAGATGGTCTAGTCATACCTGACAATAAAACATATGACAATAAAACAAAAAAACATATTTATATGATAGACATCACAGATTTTTGAAAAATATCATAGTCATAAAGTGTCACTGAAGTGTCAATAAAAGTGTCAATAAAGTGTCACTGAAGTGTCACAGATTTATATGATAGAAGTGTCACTAAAGTGTTAAATATGATGATAAAACAAACGTACAGATTTAATCCTCTTCTGAAAATTCATCTAGTTCGTTTAGCTCATCTACTTCTTCTTCTTCTTCTTCTTCTTCTTCTTCTTCTTCTTCTTCTTCCTCCCCTACATTTTCACTTTCATCTGCATCTTCCTCTTCAGATAATTCTACTTCTTCTACACAATTAGATGTGTAATAGGGAACTTCCGTCGTGTCCACTTCCATAATATTTGTTACAAGAGGTAGTTCATCATGTTGATAAGCTATATCGTCAACCTCAAAGGTATTTCTAGCTTTGGTCTTGCATACTGCCCACCAGTCCGACCTTGTTGTTCCCCGTTTAGGATAACTTGTGAAGTACACGAGCTGAGCCTGACTTGATAGGACAAATGGTTCATAGACTTGATATCGACGCCGATAGTTTATATCAACAAGACCGTGCTTGTCTACTTTCCAACCTTGACCTTCAATCGGATCGAACCAATCACACCTGAATAACACAATCTTAGCAGGCTCTATTCCATAACTATATGTCAGCTCCACGATCTCCCGTAGCACGCCATAGAAATCGTTGCCCGCATCAACATCTTTGTAGTTCGAAGATCTGATACACAAACAGCTGTTTTTGGTGGAATCGAGATCCACAAAGTTGTCTCTGATCGGGCAAGTTGTTGACTTGAACCTAAACCCATTAACACAGTAGCTTGGCCATATTTTTGCAGCATAAATTGGTCCCTTGGCTAGCGTTCTAATAGACTCATTCTCAAGTCTTGCGTATGGACGATCGACCTAAATACCACGAAAGAAGCAATTAAGCTTATTCTCAATCAAGTGCATATACAAAAAAGTAATTACAGAGATCTCAAGTCTTACATATGCACTCAACCATGATGGAAAATAATGCCTCATTTCTTGTTCTAGTTCTTCTTCTGTTATGTGTGGCCTACCCGACCTCACATCATCATTAAATATGCTGAAAATAACATCGTTCAATTAATGTAATAGTATAATAATTAATACTATTAAAATAATATAGACGTATTAATTACTTACCCCTCCAGTTTCTCTACTTCTTCCTCGTCGCAGTTGAGTAATACATACACCTGAGCAGTCCTTAGCTCATCATCGTTCAGATATCTCTTTTTCATCTTACCCGATGGCTTTTCTGGAGCATTGAATACCTTCAGTATTGTATCATTACTTTCATGATCTCCCTCGTCGTTTCTGGAAGCTCTCGTTCTATTAGTTGCAACATGAGGCTTGAAATACATCGAACAAAAATTTGTAATCTCCTCGAGAACATAGGCTTCACAAATAGAACCCTCGACCCGTGCCTTATTTTTTACCTTTCTTTTTAGGTGATTCAAATGTCGCTCGAACGGGTACATCCATCGATATTCGACGGGTCCACCAACACGTGCCTCATAGGATAGATGAATCGGCAAATGCTCCATAGAGTCGAAGAATCCAGGAGGAAACACCCTCTCTAGCTTGCATAGTGTTACCGCAATGTCCTTCTCTTGCTTTTCTAGACGATCAACGAGCAATTTCTTAGAACAAAGATCCCTGAAGAATATGCTAAGCTCCGTCAATGGATCCCAAACTGCCTGCGGTAAGAATTCCCGAAATGCAATCGGAATTAACCTTTCCATGAATACGTGACAATCGTGGCTCTTCATACCTGTCAATTTGTTTTCCTTCGGATCGACACATCTTCTCAGATTTGACACATATTCGTCTGGAAATTTTAGGCCCTGGATCCACCGACAAAGTTTCACTTTATCCTCCTTGTCCAGCGAGAAAATTGACTTCGGCAGGAACTGTTTTCCATTCTGCTGTATCAAATGCAACGCAGAGCGTTTGTATATTTCTTCTAAATCCAACCTGGCCTTGGAATTGTCTTTCGTTTTTTCCTTTACGTCCATCACAGTATTAATTATGTTATCAAACACATTCTTCTCAATATGTATGACATCAAGATTATGTCTGATCAGATTGGTACTCCAGTATGGCAGATCCCAGAATATGCTCCTCTTTGTCCAGTTATGAACTCTACCAAATCCATCGCACTTGTACCCAGTTGTAGGATCTTCGATAGCACTTGGAAAATCTTTAACCTCCTCCCATATCGTGGCTCCGTACCACCTTGGCGGTGGATCACCCTTTCCTACAACGCCGGCACGGAAAGCATTCCTGTTCCTTCTGAACGGATGATCTTTTGGCAGAAATTGCCGATGACAATCAAAAAAGCACGGTTTTCCGCCGTGTTTCAAGCGAAAAGCCTTACTACGGTCCATGCAATACGGACATGAGAGACGGCCATGAGTGCTCCATCCAGATAACATTCCATAGGCCGGAAAGTCGTTGATGGTCCACATAAGGGTTGCCTTCATCTGAAAATTCTGCTTCCTGGAAACATCGTACGTGTTAGCGCCTACTTCCCATAACTGATTCAACTCATCTATCAAAGGCTGTAAGTACACGTCAATGTTCCTCTTGGGATTGTTCGGACCAGGAATTATAACGGTTAGAAACATGTACTAAGTCTTCATGCACATCCAAGGCGATAGGTTATACGGAGTGACAATCACAGGCCAGCACGAATACTGGGATCCCGAAAGACCAAAAGGAGTAAAACCGTCAGAAGATAGTCCCAACCTGACATTTCGCGGATCTGAAGCAAAATCTGGATACACTTCCACGCTTCTCCATCGGATGGGTGATCCAACACTCCTTCAATCTGTTCTCGCATGTGCCAACTCATATTTTCGGCCGTCTCTTTTACCATAAATAATCTTTGCAACCGCGACGTTAAAGGCAAGTAGTGCATTGAATCGGTCGATCTTCTTGTACCGGTAGACCTTCTTGTACTAGTTGTCTTATAGCGATCAGCACCACAAAATCTGCACACATCTGCGTCCTTGTCGTCTTTGTAGTACAGCATGCACCCATTGCGACAGGAATCGATTTTCTCGTATCCCATCCAGAGCGATCTCACCATCCTCTTAGACCGGTAGAAGTCTTTAGGCAACTTAGCACCCGCCGGCAAGATCTCTATAATCAACTCCAATACTCGGTTGTAGCATTCTTGCGACATGTTAAAATCTGACTTAATGCTCAACAGTCTTGTAACCACCTCCAACGGTGAATGATCCTCACAACCAGGATACAATGGAGTCCTTGCATTCTCCAGCAACTCCATGAACTGTGCAGCATCGGCGTTCGGTGCCTCCTCAAGTGCATCATGAACGAAACTAGGCCCCGCAGCGTCGAAAACCATGTTCACGCACCCGTCGTCGTATGCATGATTATCTGAAACAAAATTAGGTCCCGCATGCATATATGACTCAACATAAGGCTCCGGCTCTGATGCTAAAGACACAAGTTCTCCGTGTGTGGTCCACTGATAGTAATTAGGCGTGAAACCTCTCGAGTACAAATGATATGTCACTTCCACTTCTGGATAATATTTCACGTTATGACATTTCACACACGGACACTTAATTTTGGTGCCGTCCATGTACGGAGGGAACGCCTTAGCAAACTGCAGGAACTGCTCTACTCCCGCTATGTATTCATCCCGCACACCACACATATCATCAGGACGACGATTGTACATCCATGAACGATTTCGCAAGTAGTAATTCATATCCATTTGGAAATAATTCTGCAAAGATGGACACACATTATCCAACAGGCACAAATTCGTATATTATGTCTTATTAGGGACACATTAGTAGCGGACAGTTACTAATATCAATGATATGCAATCTAGGTCAAACTAGGTTGTACTAAGTCAAACAAAGTCAAACAAGGTCAACCGAAGTCAAACAAAGTCAAACAAGGTCAAAGTAGGTCAAGGGTTGACCTATAGTTGACTTTGTCAACTCTTAGTCCAATCTAAGTCAAATATCCTATTTCTAGTCATTACCTACCAAGGTACCATTTACCTTATCGCTATTGGTATCCCAATACCAATACCTAAAGTTGGTACCCTTTACCTTATCGCTATTGGTACCCTTTACCTTATCGTTATTGGTTAACAGTCAATTCAATTTCAGTTATTCAAAAGAATCAGTTGACACATTCAGTGGATTTATCTCAGGAATAGGAAAACCAATCTCAGTCCTATTTACAGTTTAAGGAAAATGAAATCTACAAGGACTGTTACTCAAATAGACCACCTGTTGACTAATACAAGAATACCTATCATCAAAAGCCCCAAACTCGAGCCACACTCCAAACACTGACCCATTTGTGAAAATAGGACTGAACCTGTGTGGCATGGACTGATGCATGGTAGGTAGGTGACTAGACACTTGATGTTAGGGACTGATACTCAAGTATTTAGTCAAGTGACCTCAGGAACTGAACTCATATTCAATAGGAGACTGAACTAACCAATAAGCAATTTGGGGGCTGAATAATTAATTCAAAACTGATTTAAGGATAGGCTGGACATCTAAGTTGATAACTAATGTCGATGTGCAAGGGTGGAATGAACTAAAAAGGTAATCTTTCAACCAAACAATACCTAATCTATATGTCAGTCATGGGACTGAACAACTGAATACAAGACAAATAATAGGACTGGAACTAAATAAATGCCTGGACTGATATGAAGAGATAATATGGACTGCAATATATATATATATATATATATATATATATATATATATATATATATATATATATAAAATATGAGGAAACAATGCACAAACTGTTCTCAGATTGACACGTATATATATGTGTGCGTGTCATGTGTGTGGTGTGCTAACAGTGTGTGTGTACAATAGGGTGTGTGTATATAGGGTAAAGTGTGCCATGTGTGTGTACATAACATGGGCTAGGTGTCTCAATGTGTGTGTGTACATAGGAATCAATAGTGTGAGTGAATTAGCTATTCTCGGTTTTGAGTGTAATGTGAGTGAGCTATAAGAGAAACAGTATACACAAACAGTGTATCAATCTCAGGAAAATCAGTAGATAGCAGTAGTGTGTGTTTATATTCTCAGGTTACACTTATGTGTGTGTGCAGATAGGTGTAAACAGTGCATAATTTCTCGAGAAAATTCAGTGTAATGTGTGTGTGCCAATATGTGAAAACAGTGTATAAAAACTGTTCTCAGTTTTGACAGTCAATGGCATACGAAAACCCAAGAATCCCCAATCAATGTGAACCCTAACATGCACATTAATTCTCAGAGAAGATATGGGATTAATCATAATGGTTTAATCATTCAAAATCAGTTTAAACAATTGTTAATCTCAGAAAATTAATATATAGTGAACTACGTATCAGAAAATTGGGGATAAACCAAATTTGAAATCCAAATTCAATTAATAGCAAAATCTAATGGTTGGTAATGATATGTGTATGTGTCATAGAGTCACACGTGTCGAGTGTCCACCAAAACAGGACACAATCGTGTCCAAATTATTTTTTAACACACACGAACACAAATGACACTGTGCAGTCTCGTGCACGTGTCCACGCGTGTGTGTCCGTGTCTGTGTGTGTGTGTGTGTGCGTGTGTGTGTGTGTGTGTCCGTGTCTGTGTGTGTGTGTGCGTGTGTGTCCGTGTGCGTGTGTGTGTGTCCGTGGGAGAGGAGGAGGAGGAAGGAGAGGAGTTAGGTTAGGGTTTACCTGAGGAAGAGGAGGAGGAGGTCGGATTGGGGGAGGAGGAGCTCGAGGAGGAGGATCTCGAGGAGGAGGAGCTCGCCGGAGGGGGAGGGAGTCGCCGGGGGGGAGGGGGTCGCCGGGGGGGGGGCACTGACAGAGGGGGAGGGAGTCGACGGGGGGGGGGGGGGAGGGGGTGGGGGGGGGGGGGAAATGAAATTTTCGGGTTTTCGAGTGAGAATGCGGGGGAAAGAAGGCAGCGGCGTGCCCTAAGTAAAATAACTTAGCGACGTCACGTTTTGACGTCGCTAAACGTCGCAAACTTGGCGACATGTACATAAAATATGTCGCTGAACGTCGCTATTCGGCGACGTAGTACACTCCTGTTGCAGAACGTCGCTAGACAGCGACGTTTTGCGACGTGTTTAAAACGACGTCGCTGCTGGCGACGTCATTTATTGCCGTCGCTACATTACGTCGCTATTTGATGATATTTTAGTAGTGATTTCCACTGGGTTGCACATATAGATGTGGGTATAAATAATCGGGGTCGAAAATTTATCGCGGCGGAGAGTACTATACCTATATCGCGGCGGGGATTCTCTACTGTACATTCAACTCATGTGTCCGTCCAAAGGCGTCAATACATTAGCAGATGTAGTTCGGTAATTATGTTGAAATTAGTAGTGGTCCTAATATCTTGTTATGAATAGGATTTTAATCTCTTGTAATTGTAATTTTATCGAAATAAAGAAAATAACTTGTAAACAGCCTTGGACGTCGAACCATGTAAATCTTGTGTTTTTGTGATTGTTTTTCTTCGGTCACTAGTACAACGTCCACAACCAAAGGTAGCAATGGTTCAATTACTGGAGCTCATGAGACACAAGGTGACAATCTGGGCTCGCCGCCTTTATCTGTTATCTATGGGGTGCCAAAGTTCTATGAAAATTGACTTTAGGAGACCAAGTTTGTAAAATTGGTTTGAGTGTCGAATTCGTGAAACGGTCCGGCGTATCCGTTGCGAAAATACCTAACCTTAAGTGGATAAAAAATAGACATCAACAGATATAAAGCTTAGTGAAGCTATCTATGTCCATGGACCACAAATTCACTTTCATGACTAGATGATATACCTAACCTTAAGTGGATAAAAAAAAGTGGTTTGACGTGCGCTTTTGCACGCGCACGTGGGCGGCGGTGCTCAACGGCTTCGCCGTCTCTTTCCTCCTGCTCCGCATCCGGCTGCTCCGCCGTCATGTCCGTCCATGCGACGGCCATTCCTCCTTTCGATCCCCTCCTGCTCTGTGTTCAACCGAACCGCAGTCAGTCGAATTGTCGCGTACATGCACAGTGCTAGCAAAGTAGCCTAACACGGTTGTAACCAAAAAAGGAAACTCTTTTAAGTACACTGGTTGTATTTAAAGATATCGGCACTTTTACAAAATGAAGTTCGTATTTGTATCGGGTCTATAGTTGTATGCTAGGTTGTGTGGAGCCGAATATGGTTAGACCTCCTCAGTTGGATCACTTAAATGACTAGATTATTTAACCCCTTGACCGTAGATCAAACTTTGCGATAAGGTCGACATGGGTTGCAAGAGGACGATAGCCCTCTTGTCCAAAGGAGAATTTGGGAGATGTAGTTACTGAATTCCTCCCTCCTCCCAATGATATGTTGGATATTTCACTTGTAATTAAGTCATCCTAATATCATATGCTTGTAAAAGAAGTATTATGACACAACTTGTAAACTCTTTTTAGAATCGGCGGTGCTACATGGCCCGCCTGCGGGCTAGCCCGCGGCCACGCGACGCTCCCCCATTGGCAGGGTGCCGGCATGGGCCCCACGCGAATAGGGGGGTAGCCAATGGGGGAGTGCCACGCCGGCGTGCGGGCTACCCGCTGGCGGACCAAATATCATTTTCGTTTTAGAATATAGTAAAAAAAAAATTGCCTGCAGAGGCAGTTGACGTAGCTTCTCGGTTTAAAAAATGAACCACGTTAAATTCAGAGTATTTTTGTGCATTTTTTTCCCACTTCTATGTTTTTTTTCCCCTGTATAAATGGCAAGGGGGCCTGAAATTCAGTACTTGTGCAAAGTGGCAATGCCATTTTATATAAAAAATGGTCTGTGTCCGTATCCGTGTTGTGTCAGTAGTTGTGCAAACATGGATGAAGGATAAACCAATTATGAATTGTCACTCATAGTTACATACGTGTTCTGAAACTTTGATGGACAAACGAAGAGAGTTAAGTATGCATCAAGAATTACTCTGTGCTCGTTGCTCGGCCAATCTCTTAAGCGACGCGATCCTCTGCAGCCTAATCTGCTCTCTGAACTTGGCTATGAACTCGTCGGCCTTCCTGTCCACCTCGTTCTCCTCTGCGCCCGCTCGTTCGGCCGAAGCGGAGTTGGGGAACCCTTCTGCGTCAGAGCTCTCGCCGCCGTCGTCTTCGCTGTCAGAACTGTCGGATTCCATGATGGCCTTCGCCCGGAGCTCGTCTCTGTTCGTGCTTTCGTTTCTAGGCAATGCAGGCGGCGGTCTCACCGACCTCCCGCCACCGTAAGGGCCCAAGCCCTTGCTCGAGTGCTCCACCTCATCCTTGAAACTTTCTTTCTCATCCTTCTTTTCGACACCAAGATGGTATCGATGATGATGGCCAAGAGGCAGAGGTGGAGGAGGAGGAGGAGGAGGAGGTGGTGGTGGTGGTGTCGAGGACTTTCGGAAGCTCTTCTTCCTCACAGAGTCCTCGGTGGTCGTCTCCCTTATCTCCGAGGACGTAGAAGCAGGACTAGGCTCCTCCTTCACCTCCAACCTCCCCGATCTCGACCTCCATGGAATCGGAGATGGGAGCACAGTGCCTTCCTTCCCTCCGACTCGGTCTCCTTCGGCAGGCCTCAAGCTCCTCACCGGCAGGAGCAGAGGCTCCCGCGTTGCGTCGCGGCCGCTAGCACCGCTCCCCTTGGCAACCATGACCAGGGGCTCTTCGGGATTGTACTGACAGTAGCTCCACGTCTGCGTATCAACGGCCCCTTCGTCGTCGAAGACGGACGGGACCTGGAGGACACGGGAGATGTAGGACTGCGGGGTGTCGGGTTTGTCGAGTTCCGGGTGGTCGGAGTTGTTGCGGCGGCTGAAGATGCCGTAGGATATGGCGACGCCGACTAGGAGGAGGTGGAGGAGCTCCAAGCCTCTAGCGAGGACGGTTTTGTTCGCCGTCGACGACGAGTCGGGGGATCCGGAGCGGAAGATGGGGAGTAGGGCGATGAGGACGCAGACGAATGCGACCTTGTAGATGAAGCTAGGCAAGGGTGACGGCAGCGCGTTCTGTTGGCGCTTCTGGGGTTTGGAGGGGTTGCGGAGGGAGCTCGAGTCTGCCATTGAACTAGAAGCTCTAGTTTGGATTTGTTGGAGGGAAGGAGAAGGTGAACGAAGCCTTAGTTTAGATGTGAAGCAAAAGTGGAGGGAAGGATAAAGAGAATATATAGAGGAGCTAAAGCTAATATGGTTTCATTTTCTACCGTTGGGATTTGAAATGACAGAAAACTCCAAACACCCCCCCCCCCCCCCCCCCCCCCCCCCCCCCCCTTATCATACCACCATGGTTGACTGATTCAAATGGCTCGTATCCGGCTCGGACGAAGTTCGTTCGTGGGCTTGAGCTCGATTAATTTTTTCTGTTGAAGGGGGTGTTCAAACCGAATTCGACCATAGGTTGTTCGACTCGGTATTGTTTGCGAACAGACTTGAACTCGGCTCGATTTCTCGTATGTTGCATTGTAGTGTATCACTCCTCTCTTTTCTCTCTAAAATCTTAATAATTGCGTCCAGACTGTAGTTTGATGCACTAGAGTCTTGATCTTCTCAATATTTTCTATTGATTCTCACCTAAATTTCAGCTTCACTCATCCCTATTCTCTCTCAATCTCAAATCTCAACAGTAGATTTAATGGAGGTTTGATTCGTACTCGGTTCGTGTTCATCCGAGCTCGCGAGCTAAATTGAGTCGAGTTTGGTCGTTTTCAGAATCTTATCGAAAAAAGTTCAAACAACATCTTTTAGCTTGATCTTAAGTTGACTCGAAATAAATTCGTTCGATCGTTTAGTCAAACCTAGTTTGAACTCTCTGTTCGATTATTTTAGCCCTAGTTGGAATATGCAGGAAGTCTAGATACGGAAGATACGGCCAGCTCGAGTAGCATGGAGTGACGGTAAGGCTTCGCACTTGCAACTTGGAAGATACGGCCATTTCGAGTAGAAGTATAGCATCTCTATTATTAGAGGCAAGGCTGTGTATATCTTAAAATTTCTCGGACCCTGCATTAGTTATAAAGTATGCTTTGGGTTTTTTCTTTTCTTTTAAATCATATGATAACCTTACCATGAGCATCAGGGTATGATTTTTGTTAGTTTTAGAAAGGACTCGAACCTTATCTGAACTGAATGGATCGAAAATGATTCCAACAACCAACCCCAAACATTAGGATAAAGACTTTATTCATTTTGTTGTTGTACAATCGCGAGTACCTAATATACCGGACTAACCGTACTTTCGTGTTTAATATACTCAACTAGCAACGACTATTATTCTATTTGCCTAAGAGAGGAATTCGGCAGGGATGTGTCCTTTCCCCCTTCATTTTCATCCTAGCAATAGAAATTTTGTCGAGACTCTTCTATTGTTATGAACAAGTTGATCTGTACCAGGGGATCCACATCAACAGATACTCGCCATCAATATCCCACCTCCTCTTCGTCGACGATATTCTAGTGTTTGGGAAGGCCTCCGCTCAGAACTTGGGTCATGCCAATGACATTCTCCAAAGATTTGCTTCCTGGTCGGGGCAACAAATCAACTACTCGAAGTCACGCATTTATTACAGCAAACATACCAGATTAGCTGAGCAACAAGTTCTCGCAGCCTCCATGCAACTATCCATTATGCGCAGAGAAGAAAAGTACCTTGAACATTCACTGTTGCAATCTAAGTATCGAGCAACCACATTCAAAAATCTACATGACTCATGCGGGTCACGATTGCAGGGGTGGAAGACGAAACTCCTTTCCCATGGGGGCAAGAATGTACTCATCAACTCCACACTCAGCTCTTTACCTATATATCATATGGCTACTCATAAAATCCCTAAATGTATCATGTCAAAGATCACACAGCTGCATAGGAGTTTCTGGTGGGGGCACGACACGGAGGAGAGAAGGCTGCATTTTTTGGCTTGGGATAACTTCACCAAACCTAAGAAAGTATGAGGATTGGGATTCCGTAATCTAGAGTGGGTTAACATCGCCCTCCTCGGTAAGCTGCTTTGGTGCTTCCTGGAGAACCCTGACCTCCTTTGGGTCCGTCTTCTGTAAGGAGTATACCTTCAAAACAAATCCATCTGGGCGATTCACAAATCGAAGCGAGCTTCACCAACATGGAAGAGCCTATTGGATACCCGACATTTGTTGGCGGACAAAGTTTACTGGAGAATTAGGGGAGGCTGGGTCAGCATCCTCGACGATCCTTGGGTTCCAAACTTGCCCGGGCACAAGATTACAGGGATAGATCTGCCGGAGGACGGGCCTCAGATAGTTCGTGATTTGATGTGTCCGCATTCAAGAACATGGGACCAAGCCCTGATCCACTCCCTCTTTCCGCCGATGGAGGCTAGGGCAATCACTGCCATCAACCTCAGAGATGGCGACGGTGCTGGCATCCTTCCTTGGACATGCTCGAACAATGGCGCCTTATCCGCAAAATCCCTATATGAAATAATCAGGCTTCAGCAACCGGGTAGTTCTAAGACAAACAACGATATTGACTTCTAGCGTTAGTTTTGCTTGGTGAAAGACTTGTCCCCATGGATCCAAACTTTCATCTGGCATCTACTAAAGAAGGCTCTCCCCACTTTCGTCAACATTAATAAGAGGATACAGTCAGTTAGTAGACTCTGCCCTTTCTGTGGCGTTCATGACGAAGGAACGAATCACCTACTCCTCCATTGCCACATTGCCCATGAGGGCTTGGTTCACCTGCCCGCTCGGGTTGAGTGTTGAGGCGCACACCATGGTATGTGAACTACTATTCAGTTGGCTTCTGAAACACAAATCAGTTAAGGCATTCAAATTAGGGTCGTGCATGATGTGGGCAATTTGGAAAGTCAGATGCTCCTGTGTGTTCAATAATTTGACCCCTTCCTGTGCGACGATCCTCAAACATGCGAACGTCGAATTACACTATTCTGACCAATGGACTAAACTTGATGAGACGCAAGCCTTCAGAGAAGCGGCGATGGATAGTGTTGGATGGACACCACCTCCCAATGGCAGCATCAAGATCAACGTCGACGGAGCGACGTCGTCCACCACAATTGCAGCGGCGGCGGTTGCCAGGGATGACGTAGGGGACTTCATCAGGGCTAGTTCATGGTTCTCATTGACTCCATACACTTCGAACATCAGCCTACTCTCAGAAGCCCATGCCATCCTGCAAGGCATTCTCCTAGCCAAATCACTCCATGCTTTCCACACCCTACCGGTACAGTCATCATCGAGAGTGACTCCTTAACGACAATCAGAATTCTCAAAGGAAATGAAAAAGCCACTCCCAGATGTCTTAGAGATATCTTCTTTGACATCCATGAAGAAATCCCGCCTCCCCCCAGATTGCCTTCCAATTTGCTAGAAGAGAAAGCAATGTTGTAGCCCACAAGCTAGCTACCCACTCTCTAGAGGAGAGAGTTACTTCTATATCTCTCCCCCTGAATGTATTTCCAACTTTTTCTTCGACGAGTCCTATGGGAGTGTAGTGACGAGTCTGGGTTTTCTTTCATGCAATAATAATACAATGGATTGACTAAAAAAAAATATTTGCCTAATTTTTCATCTTAAAAGTTAGTAAGAACATATCTTACCTTACAACATAGAGATTACTCAAGATGCTTTTGTTGGTCCAATGATTGTATCATATTTTTGAATATGATTAATCTGTTAAGTTTAGCATTTCATTATATCTTCATACTATCACTATAGCATTTCTACTTATACTTATACCTTTGGTGATATGTGTTTATTGTTCTACATATTAGTGATATGAGTTTTCATTATATATATCTTAAATTTACTTGAGTTACCAAAATCAAAACTATGTTTTGATTATGCTTATTCAATTAAGTTTAACATTATGATATCATTAATATTCATACTATCACTATAGAATTTCTACTTATACCTTTGGTGATATGTGCTTATTATTTTATATATTAGTGATATGGGTTTTTATTATATATATCTTAGATTTAATTGACTTACCAAAATCAAACTATGCTTTGATTATGGTTATTCAATTAAGTTTAATATTATGATATCACTAATATTTATGCTATCACTATAGCTCTTATACTTAAACTTAGCAATGTCCTATTGTGTTTTATCTTATCATATTTGCTACATGTATATTACTTTGTTCGTCTAACATGTATTTGCAGAAAAGTAATTAGCAAGATCAAATATAGACATATGCAATGAATAAATCATGGTGGACTGAAGATGATGGTATTCTACAAAGATTTTTCTGAATTACCGTCCGACGACATCTTTGGACAGCTGACGTCAAGGAAGAAGCCAACATCTATCAAAGGAAAGAAGCCATGCCATGTCATCATCATTTCAAGACTCTGAAGAAGTCTGCACCTGATACAGTATATCTGGAGTCTGTAATGAGTCTTAGGAATAATTGTAAATACAAGAAATGGATGGCAAAATCGAAAGCTAAGGTAGAAATTAGCCCAGGATTATTTTCGGATGAAAATCGGTATACCGACGGTATACCGGTCTATACCGACGGTATACCGGTCTATACCGACGGTATACCGGTCTATACCGACGGTATACCGATTTTTGTTCACAGAAAGTTTCTATCTACGAAATCGGTATACCGACAGAATACCTATCTATACTGACGGTATACCAATTCAGTAACGTTGAAAATCCAAAAATCGAATTTCGAACATTTAATGATCCCAATGGCTATATTTCTAGCCGTTGCAATTCTAGACCGGTATTCCGATGGTATACCAGTTCGTACTGACGGTATACCGATCGCTGACTGAAAAGTTGCCTCTAAGCTCTTTTCAATTCTTTGGTTATAAATAGCCTTGAACCCCTTCATTCAAGGTTGATGCTTTGAGCCTAAAAATTTCTAAACTACCAAAGCCTATCCACAAACAACTCTACAAAGCTTTTATTTGCCATCCATAAATTGTGTTAGAGTTATTGAGTTAAAAAGTAAGATCTTCATCTTGTTGTATAAGGAGATCAAAACCTATTATGAAAGGTTGAAGTTGGAGAGTCTTCGAATCTAAACTCTCGGTTGAAGTTGGAGAGTCTTCGTATCCAAACTCTCTGTTGAAGTCGGAGAGGACTTCGGACTAAAGCTCTCGTGTAAGAAGTTGACGAGTTCTTCGGATCCAAATTCGTGTTGAAGTTGACGAGTTATTCGAATCCAAACTCGTGTGTAACTATTTACTCAAATAGTGGATTAAAGTCGGAGAGAGTTCCGGGACTGGAGTGCCCTTTGGGAGGATACCAGGATATATCGTGTGTCGGTATTATTGTTGCTTCTTCTCTTACACTTATATTTTTAAATTTCCTATTAGCTTGTGCTAAGTGCTTGATTAGTTAGCTTGACACTATTCAACCCCCCTCTAGGGTTACTACAACTTTTACCTACTTTCAGGATAGGGTAAGGGCATATGAGGGAATAAACTACTTTTGACATTTCTGTAAAAGTGTTGTCTAAGCATCCAGAGTTATAAGTTGAAGAAGTAACTGGACAAGGAAGAATTCAAAAGATTGTATGGTGGCACTATAAGTTCTAGATGCTAGAGGAACTTCTGGGGAACCCTAAGCCTAAGGTAGGGTCATTTCTAATATTCTAGAGACCATGTACGGTGTGAGCAAATAATCAGGACTATTGAATTAATCCTTAGCCACTCCTTGCTAGCATAGGAGTGGGACCCTTTAGAATAGGTCCAAAAGGCTTGCACGTCCACATGCATGTAGGTTTAGATCCTTGATTGTAGCTCACATAAGCATGTGTTAGTTACTCGTGTTTTATATATAAGTAGTAGCCTAGTTGTTCTTCAAATGCAATCAAATACAAGCATTATTCTCCTTTTTTTTCAAGAGCGTCTGTAGTCTCCTCTTTGTATCATAAACACATAATTGTTTGTGCGATCCTCTATAGTGGTATCAGAGCCACGTTTAAGGAGATGGGCTAGCTTGGAGATGCATTGCCGCAGACACCAAATTCTAGTAGGAGTGCAACCACCGAGCCGTTGACCACACTGTTGAATGAAGGTAACTTGGCACTCTCATACCGCATCCTTACCAGTACTAACTACTCTATGTAGGTGGTTAAGATGAGGGCTAACATGCGTACTCAAGGTGTCTGGGGTGCGGTTCAGCCCAAGGCCAACGAAGAGGTGAGCGAGCGCAAGGACCAAGCAGCCCTTGCACTCATCTTCAATACGGTGGGCGAAAAGAGTTTCATGCACATCTCTGACAAGGTAAACGCCAAGGAGGCATGGGAAACCTTACGCACGGTGTATCTGGGAGATGATCGTGTCAAGGAGGTCAAGCTCCAGACACTCCGGTAGGAGTTTGAGGGGCTCAGTATGTCGGAGTCCGACACGGTCGATGGCTATAGTGCAAAGGTGACAAACCTGGTGAATCACCTCAGAACTCTTGGTGACACGCTCGAGGAGTCGTACGTTGTCAAGAAGGTATTACGGTCGGTACTAGAGAGGTTCATGGCGCTTGCCGTAATCATTGAAGAGTTCGCAGATCTCAAGAAGAATAAGTTGGACCAGATTTTTGGCTCTATGAAGGCGTATGAAGAGCAGATGCGCGCACATGCACCAAGGCAAGGTCAGATAATACTGTTGAGATCTGACCAAAATCCGTCGCAAGTGGTGGCGGAGAGCTCGAACGCCGGAGGGCGTGGACGCGGTAGAGATCATGGTCGTGGTCACGGAAGGGGCCGCGGCAGAGGCGGGCGTGACAATGATAGGCCCGATCGCGACAAGTCGAAGTCCAAATGCTTCAAATGTGGGGACTTCGGACACTTCGCTGCCGAATGCCACATCAAGCCGGAGCCATAAGCTAACTTAGCCAAGATTAACTTCAAGGATGATCAAGACACACTTCTGGTGGCATCTTACGTGGAGAAGTCACTTCTGGTGGCCCGAGGAACTTTGGTACCTGGACAATGGTGCTAGCAACCACATGACCGAAGAGAGAACCAAGTTCTTGGAGTTTGAAGAGAAGGACCTCGGCGGTGTAAGATTCGGTGACGGTTCAGAGATCAGCATCAAGGGCATTGATAATGTTCTTCTGCAATGTAAGACAGGGGAGCATAAGCTACTGGAGGGTGTCTACTACCTTCCTGAGCTGCAGAGTAACATCATCAGCTTGGGGCAATTGGACAAGCAAGGGTGGCATATCGTCATAAGAGGTAATCAGCTAAAGATTTATGATAGGAACAACGCTCTTGTTGCAAGGGTGTGGCGGACTAAAAATTGCTTGTACAAGCTTGCCTTAAGAGTGTGCTCGCATGTGTGTTTGTCGATGAAGACACAAGATGTAGCATGGATCGGGCACGTACGCATGGGACACCTCAATTTTTATGTACTGTGGACCATGTGTGCAAAGAAGATGGTCGAAGGAATGTCGATGATAGAGCACTTGAACAAGGTTTGCAACGGGTGCCAAACCACAAAGATGACACGACAGCCATTTCCCGATAAGGCAGAATTCAGAGCGAAGTCGCCACTTCAGCTGGTGCATGCGGATGTTTGTGGTCCCATCACTCCAACGACACCAGCAGGTAACAAATTCATTCTGCTCATAGTTGATGACTATAGCAGAATCATGTGGGCGTACCCACTGACATTGAAGAGCGAGGTTTTCAACACTTTTCGACGATTCAAGGTGGCGATGGAAGCTGAATCAGGTCACAAGCTGAAGGGGCTCAGAACCGACCATGGCGTGTGAGTTCATTTCATATGAACTCAACAAATATTACAAGGAATAGGGCATTTAACGCTACCTCATAGCCCCGTATTTACCGCAGTAGAATGGAGTTGTGGAGCGTCGCAACTGAACCATGTTGGCGACAGCGCGAAGTCTGTTGCATTTTCGAGGTATGCCTGTTTGGTTCTGGGGTGAAGCTGTTAGACATGCCATGTATCTACTGAACAGGTCTCCAACGAAGGCTCTAGACGGCATGACACCATACGAAGCATGGACAGAAAGGAAGCCGAATCTGCATCACCTGCGCACATTTGGCTACCTGGCGTATGTCAAGGTGCTTCGTGGCCACCAAGAAAAGCTGGAGGACAGGATCCCGATCATGGTGTACCTTGGAGTTGAGCCTGGCACCAAGGAACATCATCTCTATGATCCTATGACCCAGTCTGTACGTGTCAGCCGTAACGTTGTGTTTAGAGAAGATAAACAACACGACTGGAGCACTGAAGCAAACCAACTTGGGGTCGTGCCTATCACCATCACTGTACAATACAATGAGGAGCATGTACCCCTAACTCCAGCGATGATGCCGAGCTCTCCAATAACACCACGTACGCCACCAGATGGAGATAGTACAAAAACATCTGAACCTGAGACCTCAGGGTTCAATGTGCCTGCAGTAAGACAGGCGTCTGGAGCAAGAAATACAATACCGCCAACAGAAGAAGCTTTAGATCCCAACATTGACAGGAGTGGACCACATAGATACCGTGACTTGTCTGATATCTATGACAACACAAGAGAGCTCCATATGTGTAAGCTGCTCAACGATGAGCCCCAAAGCTATGACGTAGCTGCACTTGACCTCAACTAGAAGCAAGCTATGGAGGTTGAGCTTGAAGCCATACAGAAGAACAAGATATAGAGTCTTGTAAAGCTGCCGGAGGGCGCACAAGCCATAGGGCTGAAGTGGGTGTATAAGCTTAAGAAGGATCCAAATGGCGATGTCATCAAGTATAAGGCTCGATTGGTCGCCAAAGGCTATGTCCAACGCCAGGGCATCGACGTCGATGAGGTATTTGCACCGGTGGCTAGGCTGGAAACTATCCGACTTATTCTCGCACTAGCATGTCAGCGAGGTTGGCGTGTGCATCACGTGGACGTCAAATCCGCTTTTCTGAATGGCAAGCTTAAAGAGGATGTCTATGTTGCTCAACCAACTGGGTTCGTCGTGAAGGGTCACGAGGACAAAGTATACAAGCTTCATAAAGCCTTGTATGGTCTACGTCAAGCGCCACGAGCATGGAACTCAAGGCTTGATGCTTACTTGTTGTCACTTGGCTTTTGCATATTCCCACAAGAGCATGCCATGTACATGCGCTGTCAGAAGAACGAGGTGCTACTTGTTCTAGTCTATGTTGATGACCTTATTATCACCGGCTGTCATATCCCTATTTTAGAAATAGGTATATGACTGTATTTTGACCGTATTATTGTATTTGGAGGATTTTAATTTTTGGGGTATTCTTGAAATTTTTATTATTTTCTTGGAGGTAATTTTATCCTCATTATTATTATTATTTTTATTATTATTAATCCTATTAATCCTAACATCTACCTACCCCCCCCCCCAAACTCTCATCTCTCTCTCCCTCTCACTTCACTCGGTACAGCACCCCCTACCTAACCCTCACTCTCCTCTCTCCCCTTCCATGGAGCAGCACAACCCCCCCAATTTTCCTCTCTCTCTCTCTCTCTTCACTCTCTCACTCGCTCTCAGCTCTCTTCCTCCCTCTCGGCCTCTCTCCGACCTCCGGTCGCCCATCTCCACCGCAGTACCGCCACCGCCACTGCCATCAGTCGCCATCACCACTGCCCCCTTTCTCCTCCGGCCCCCTTCAGCCACCAGCGCCACCGCCATCACCACTTTCGCGACGACCACCATCATCGTCGCCATCTCCTCCGCCGCCTCCATGGCCTCCGTGACCACCGCCACCCTGTCATCGTCGTCTTCCTTCTCTTCAACGAAGGCGAGGCCCTCCGCCGCTGCTGCCGTTCGTCTCCTCCGCTGGAGAGCCGACCGACCCCGGTGAGCCCCGATCTCCCCCGCCCCTTCCTTTTCTCTTCTCCCCGGCAGCCAGCACCACTGCCGTGCCGTTGCCGCGCCGGGGCCAGCACCGCCTCGAGCAGCGGGACGCCCTTGGGCCCCGTGCTGCTCGAGCAGCGAGCCCTCTCGATCTGGGTGCTTCTCGGGCAGTGAGCCCTCATGCTCCGTGCCTTTTCTTGGGTTGCGTGTCCCGATCTGCGTGCTGCTTCGAGCCGTATGCTGCCTCGTACAGTATGTTCCTTGGGCAGCGCACCCTCGGTTGGTGCGCACCCCTCATTTGCATGCTACCTCGGGACACGTGTCTCGAGCTTCTTGTACACCTCGAGCAATGGGACGCTTTGGGCCTCGCGTTGTTTGGGTTATGTGCCATCTTGATTTGCGTGCCTCGGTGTGTGAGCTGTTTCGATTTTGTGTATCCCGGTCCACGTACTGCCTTGGACAGCGGGACACCTCGAGCCCCGTGCTGTCTCGGCTAACGTGCCATCTCAGTTTGCGCACCGTCTCGTTATCCGTGCCTCGGCCTTTGTGTCTTTTTTGATTTTCGTACCGTATCGATTCGCGTGCATGCATCGATTTGCATGACCGCCTTGGTTTGCGTATCGTATTGGACTCCGTACCGCATCGATTTGAATGTGCACCTCGATTTATGTGCCATATCAATTTATGTGCTCCTTGGACTTGGGTTATTTTGATTTATGTGCTCGCCTCGTTTTGCGTGTCGCGTGATTCGTGGACTATTCTGATATTCGTGATTTTCTCGATCTACGTGCACGTCTCGATTTACGTGCACGTATTTCCCGTTCGTCTCGATATTCGTGTTCCCTCGATTCTCGTGCGCGTCTCGATATACGTACACATCTCGGGTTGCGTGCCCGTATCGGTCCGCGTACCTCGATTTCCGTGCCAGATTCCTGTACTACTTGCGGGACCCATACGGTATAGCCTCCTTCCATCCTCCGTGCTTCCTGTTATTATTTTATTATTTAATTCTAATGATTGTTTATTATTTGTTCTGAGGACCTCGATTGGTGTGCAAGCTTGGATCATGATTGCCGAAGACTTGCTTACCTAGCCGAGCCCTCTAGACAAGTATCCCTTGCTCACCGACGGCTCTTGCCCTCTATCCTGGATTTTATTTCATTTAATTAATTTGTACTTGTAAATTTTATAACCATGATTAGCGTAGCCTAGTAGTAGAACTGTCATGATGATAACTTAGGATAGCTTGGTCCGATACCCGGATAGACCGTATCGAACAACTCGGATGGGTCATCCACACCTCCGAGGATACGAGCATGACTCACTTGTATGGATTGTCCCTGTATGCCCCGTGTCCGACTCACGGTCGGGTAAAGGTTTGGCGAACTATTCTTGTGGCTGTGATTGTGCTTGGGTTAGAACTAGGGGCATGTGCTGTGATGCACCCTGCGAGGCGGTTAGTTGATTATATTATGCATGTTGGCTTGGCGCCCAGTACGCATTGTAGTGCTGCTGGAGGCTGGGACTTAGTGGTCTCGGGTTTGATTAGTTTCCAGTACGCATCGTAGTGCTGCTGGAGGCCGAGACTTAGTATTCTCGGCTATCGATTTGTTCCCAGTATGCATCGTAGTGCTGTTGGTAGCTGAGACTTAGTGTTCTCATCCTGCGATTCTGCGATTCTGCGGCGGGTTGCGTCGAATGGTTTTAGCCCCAATTTGTAGGGTGCTCCTGTCCAGATTACAAAGGAGATTCTGTCGGATTTTTCCAGAATTACCGATCGGGAATTTGGTTCGAAGGATTGGGCAGAACCATTCCTTGGTTTGCTGGACTGGGTTCATACATGTTCATCTTGGCATAGTTACCTGATCTCATTGCCTGCTAGGTAGACTCCCGACTAGATTAGTCGCCTAGCGTCTTGACATGTCTTGTCCGCCGGATTGTGTAAGGAGAGCGGTTCTACTCGGGTGAAGGTCTGCAACCCTGGACCTTGTTTGGTTTAAGGGTTGTGGATCTGATCCAGAGTGGTTCACGTAATCCTTGCCTTTTCGACGGTATCACTCATTGGACTCTTGACCCGTGACCCTTCTTTTTCGATGGTTTTCTAGTTTAGTTTGTTATCCCATTGTCTGTCCTGTCCGCCGAATTGTGTAAGGAGAGCTCTTCTACTCGGGTGAAGGTCTGCAACCCTGGTCTTTGTTTGGTTTAAGGGTTGTGGATCTGATCCAGAGTGGTTCACACAATCCTTGCCATCTTCCGACGGCGTTGATTAGTTTTGACCCATGTGTTGGGATTATGATCTTATTCGAGGATTGACTATGAGGAGATATGATATTGAGATAGTGATTATGGTAGACTAAGTGGATTCTTAGATAGTGTTGCTAGTTCTTTGGTGATGTTCTAATTTGATCAGATATGTCTTTGAGGACTTTTGGATTTTGATACTGGTGTGAGTGTCTCGCGAAACGAGGAAAATATCGAGGGTATTATTATATAATTTTTACTCGACTTCCCAAATGCCCAAAACTGGGTACCTTTGTGTATTCCGGTGGTTGGGAAACCTGGTTTGATTGCAATGTCTTGGTAGTTGAGGGGTGTTTCGCTTAACAAAATGCCTGGGAGGAATTGGCTTTTAAAAATAAAAACAAGAAGAAAAGTACAAGAAGTATAAATTTGATTCTGGGAAAGTATTGCTATGGAAGTCTGATTCGTAAATGATCACTTTGTTCCTTGGACCATATGATGATGATGAAGATCACTGCTTGAAGTAGAACAATTTGGAAGAACTAATGCACCAGAAAGGTATCGACGCACTTGGGCACTGATGGCGAGACCGAATGCTTTCCTGCTTTGCTTCACTCTGTTCTGGAAGGAAAGTTGAAGAAGGATGCTCTTGAGAATCAAAATCTCGAAGCTCTGATCTCTGTATTCTCTCCTGTCTCTGTGTGTGTGTGTGTTGTATAAAAAAAATGAGTCTATTTATAGACTGGGGCTTCCGTGCGTAAAAGGGCATCAAAATCTGTCTTTACGCTAACAACTGCCATCCACGATCAGAGTCATCCTCTGTATATGCTGACACGTATCCCATCATTTTAGTAAGAATAGGATACATGTACACACGTTCTTCGAAATATGTGGCATGAAGACCACGTAGGCACACCACGTTCCAAACTGGCCAGAACGAATAGGGCATAAAAAGATGAGCGTAAACTAGCTCTGTCATAGGTTTCCAGCGTAAAGTGGTTATTGAATAACCTTGAGCGTAAAATGGCTCAAATAGACTTCACGCATACATTGTTTTTTATGAGCGTAAGGACTCATGTAAAACTCCGTGCGTAAAAGAAACCATTCAGTGAGCGTAAAGTAGCTCGATCTCTATAAACGACAACAATGGTCTTTGTATGAGACAAATTCCATTAAATTCTGTGGTAAATGCCATCATTGATATCTTCATGTCAAAGTCTGCATTAAATGCGAGATTTGATAGCTTTTGTCCAACGTGAAAGAGGCTGCTCAGTCCTTGGCGTAAAATCACCGGTGTAGACCCAAGCGTAAAATGATCAATCTGCTTAGGTGTAATACAATTAGCCTTGTCTTGGGCGTAAAGAAATTACCCGTTCTGTTAGGCGTAAAGCAGGCCACTTATGAATGAGATGACTCTTTCTTTGAAGCACTTTTTACGCTCCTACAAGACCCCCTTCAAAGTTTTCAAATGTCTCCAAAATTTGAAACACTTTGAACAGAAGCGTAAAAGTTGAGATTTGATGAGTGCAAAATTCGGGATACGCAACAGTCATCCGCGTAAGAGCGGGGATATCCAACAGTCAGCGTAAATATAGGGATATCCAACAGTCGGTTTTGAATCTCTCTATAAATAGGCGAGAACTCTCTGTAACCTTTTCATTCTCATTTTCGCTCCTTAATTGAGAATGTCTTCTGAGGATGCACAGCAAAAGAATGAAGTCTCTAGGGACATTGAGGACGTCATTGAGACATGCCCCGCTGAGCCAATAGTGACAAGCCCGACTGAAGTAGGCAACAGTTCTTCTACGCCCAAGCCGCCCCAGGACATTCTTGCTTTCCTAGTAGAGCCAGGAAAAATTCCTGAAGGAGAAGCATTGAGGATGGCTGTCTGCCAATTTTTTATGAGTTCAGGAAATGATGCCTTCTATGCATTGGCTGACTATGTATTCAATAAGGAATGGAGTGGCCCTCGTCCTTAATCTTTTATCTTGAACAAAAATAATAAAAAAAGTTTTATTTTTGTCCTGTCTTCTCTTTTTATACATAGTATTTCTTAAGAAATTTGCTATTGATCGGCAGCATGAGTAGATCTCCGTTGGGTTTTGACAACCGATAAGCACCATTAGAGAACACGGACTCAATCACATACGGGCCTTCCCATTTCGCTTGGAACTTTCCTTTTCTCTTGTGAGTCATCACCATTGGTCTTCGGACAGCCAACACAAGCTCGCCAATTTTGAATACCCTCTCTTTGACTTTACGATTGAAAGTTCGAGATATACGGGCTTGATATAGCTCAATATGCTGTTGTGCTTGAAGACGCTTCTCGTCCAATCCTTCAAGTTCTTGGAGGCGTAAGCGATCATTATTCTCTATAGTTAGCTCATTAGCAATAGCGATTCGAAGAGAAGGGATCTGGATTTCCAATGAGAGGACAGCTTCACATCCATAAACCAGTAAAAATGGTGTAAAACCAGTAGGAGTCCGGACTGTTGTTCGGTATGCCCATAAACATTCTCCAAGCTTCTCATTCCAATCTCTTTTATTAAAAGAGACAAACTTTTTGAGAAGTTTGATGATCGTTTTGTTGAAGGCTTCAGCTAAACCATTAGCAGCCGGATTATAAGCCGTAGAAGCCAAATTTTGAATTCGGTTCTTGTCACAGAACCGATAAAATGCCTAGCTGGCAAATTGTGGTCCATTGTCATGAATTATTCGTCGAGGAATCTCGAAACGATAAATGACATGATGTTTAATAAAGCTGACTATATTAGATGTCTTTACTTCAACAAGTGGAACTGCTTCTGCCCACTTTGAAAAGTAATTGGTTATAGCTAGTATAAACCGATGTCCTTTGACAGAAGGGGGGTTAATAGGACCAATGATGTCCATACCCCAAGCTTCGAAAGGCCAAGAGGCTGCTGTAGGATGTAGAAATTCAGAAGGTTGATGAATAAAGTCTGCGTGAATCTGGCATGCTTTACATCTTCTGGCATAGTCTACAGCATCTGCTATCATAGAGGGCCAATAATACCCCATTCTTCGAATGCGATCTTGCAACTTTGGACCTGGTTGATGAGCACCACAGACACCATCATGAGCCTCACGCAGTGTTTGTTTGGCTTTGCTTTCTGAAAGATAACGCAGCAAGAGTCCGTCATATGAACGACGATATAGCATATGTAAAGACGGATCGTAATAGAATCGAAATGATCGTCTTTTAATTGATGCAGCTTCTTTAGGATCTTCAGGCAAAATTCTATGAACTGCATAATCAATAAATGATGTTCTCCAATCTTTCTGCTAGGAGCTTGTCTCTGTAACATAACTTTGTTCAATATATAGATTACTCTTCACACAGAACAAGTCTCGATCTAACAAAGTAATTGTATTTTGCCTTCGGATCGGGATAGCCAAATCTGCAGCTAAGCTGGCAAGAGCATCAGCTTCTACATTCTGAGAACGTGGCACAAATTCAATGAAGAATCCTTTGAATGAAAGGACCAACTCGACTACCACCTGATGATAAGGGATGAGATCAGGATTTCTGACTTCATACGTCCCTCTAACTTGATTAACGATCAATTGTGAATCTCCATAAGCTTCTAGGAATCCGATATCCAATTGTTTTGCTACTTGGAGACCAATCAATAGAGCATTATATTCTGCTACATTGTTAGAGCACGGCTCATTAAGAGAATAGGCACGGTATATAACCATTTTGTCAGGAGAAACTAAGACAATTCCTACCCCAGAGACAATATTGCCTTTAGGTCCCACTCGTGATGCTCCATCAAAATATAATTGCCATATGTCATTTTTCAAAGCCATGTTGCAATCCACTACTTCGTCTGGAATGTCTTCATATAACTTTGAAGTTTCAGGTACAGGATGAGCAGCTAAGAAATCAACTAACGCTTGGCCCTTTACTGATTTTTGAGGCACATAGACCATGTCATAAGGAGTGAGCAACATCGCCCAGGTAGCTAACCTGGAATTAAGAATGCTTGGTTTTCTCATCAATACCCGAATGGGATTTATTCTGGAGATGACATGAATAGTCTGTCCAGTGACATAGTGCCTTGTCTTTTGGACGGCAAAAACCAAAGCTAGACATTCCTTTTCCACAGGAGTATATCTGTGTTCAGCTCCTACCATCATTCTGCTCAGATAATATATTGCTTGTTCATAACCCATATCACTTTTTTGTGCCAGAAGAGTGCCAAGTGAATGATCCAAGGCTCGAACATACAGCAAAAATGGTCTTCCCATCACCGGAGGTACCAGAACAGGTGGGTTTGTAAGATATTATTTAATGTCATTGAAGGCTTTTTGACATGCTTCATCACAGATGAAAGATACTCCTTTCTTTAATAGACGGGAGAAAGGTTGACATCTCCCGGAAAGATTAGAAATAAATCTTCTAATATAAGCAATACGGCCCTGGAAGCCACGGAGTTCTTTCAGATTACGAGGAGGGCGCATTTCAAGAATTGCTTTAACCTTATCAGGATCAACATGGATACCCTGAGAGGTAATGACAAATCCTAAAAACTTGCCACTGGAAACCCCTAAGAAAGATTTAGTAGGGTTCATTTTCAATTGATGTTGACGCATCAATTCAAATACTGTCTTCAAGTCTTGAATGTGAACATTCTTTGACTGACTTTTAACAGCAATGTCATCTACGTAGCATTCAACTATTTTTCGTAGATATTCTTAAAAGATATTGCTCATAGCCCGTTGATATGTGGCACCGGCGTTTTTAAGACCAAACGGCATAACCGTATAGCAGAAAACCCCAAGGGGTGTTCGAAAAGATGTATGCTTCTCATCTTCTGGATGCATCTTGATCTGATTGTATCCTGAGAATCCGTCCATGAAAGACATACGTTCAAAACCGTATGTATTGTCTATCATGACATCAGTAATGGGAAGTGGAAATTCATCCTTTGGAAAAGCTGTATTAAGATCTCGGTAGTCTATACAAACTCAGACTTTTCCGTTCTTCTTCATAACAGGAACAATATTGGCCACCCAATCAGGGTGTTGTTCTTCACGAACGAAACCACAAGTTTCTGCTATATTCGTCCCTTGACCATGATCTTCAAGGGTTGTTCCTCTGCCAGATCTTCATTAATAGACTGATCCTCAGATGATGATTCTTCAGCCATGTCTGATATCTCTTTCATATGCTCTTGTTTATAAAGCCTTGAATCAGAGAAGCAGGCTTCGACACCCTTGAAAGGATTAATATCAGCAAATTCAGTTTTCACAACTCCTTGGGAATCCACATATTTGAAGCATTGGTGGAGAGTTGAAGGCACAATATTGTGCTCATGAATCCACGGTCTTCCAAGAAGAATATTGTAGGATACATCCGAGTTGATAACATAGAAAGTTACCATGGTTCGAAGATCACCAATCTGAATCTGCAATCGAATCTTCCCCAGTGGCTTACTCTTGCCAGAGTTAAAACCAACAATAGTGGTACTAGTGTAAGTCAGCTCACTAGTAGGAATCCTCAGGGGTCTTAGCATACTCTGAAGAATTATGCTAATTGAGGACCCGAGATCAATGTAGATCCTGTCAATTTCAGTGGATCCGATATATCCAGTGTAGCACAGAGGCCTATCATGCTTGTTGAGTTTCAATAGCATATCCTCTTATGTAAAGATGATGTTGGGAATTGCTTCCATCACGCTATGACATTGTGGACATGACACTGGCATATTATCGGGAGTCTTGAGTTGAGCTAAGCATGAATCTGCTTGAAGTAAAACTTCACTCAAAGTCTCTCTGCTTTCTCTGGAAAGGCGAAGCAGTTCAAATATAGACAATCTAGCAGGAGTATTGGCTAACTGAGCTAGAATATCGAATTTGTAAGGCTTCATTATCACCCTCTGATCGGAAGTAGACTTCAATGGGATATCAAAGCGTACTGCCTTCTGTTTCCCCTTTTCAACCACAGACGGTTTAGCAGGAACAGGAGAAGGTTGAACCGGTAGTGTTTCCACCACATCTTCTGCTTCTTTGGAGGATCCCTCATAGTCTTTGTGGTACTCTTTTCCAGATCTTGTACCAGCAAAAGTTTCTTCTTCAAACTCAGGAGAAGAAAGTACCATATTACAGGATTTAGTCTTTCTTCCTTTAGCCTTCTTCCTGTGAGGATTGTTACGAGGAACTTCAGAACCCAATCCAGCAGTAGAATTCTAATTTTAAATTTGTAAAGGAAGACGTATTCCTTTATCATGGTTCAAACCTTCTGCCTTTTGAAAGTCGTAACCCATCTTCTTCATGAGAATAACAGATTGCTGACTATACAAATGGATAGGCAGTGGACTTTGAACAGGTGTTTCAGCACAGGAAGAGAAATGAATCTCTACAACTACAGGAGAATGAAGTACAGACGTCTCTGTAGTTAAGGGAGGAGAAGGATTCGGGATACGAGGAGAAATCCCTGTTGGAGCTTTTTTATAAGCAGCAAAGACTTGTTGTGTCCGGTATAAAGAAACACTATTCATAGCTAGCCACTGCTGATGAGTAAGCTTGAGCTTGGTAGGAGGAGCTAGACTTGGAGGACAGATGTTTAGTCCTTTCAGTCTATCTTCTAGAGGAAGGCCGTCCCATAGATGATCCAAGTCATCAGGATCTTTATTTTCCAATTCAGGCACTAAGTCAGGATGTACCAACATGATTTCACCATTTTTCAATGTGAGAGGCAGCAATCCTGTATTTTCTTCCCTGGCAGGCGGGATATTCATAATCTTCATCGTCGCCTTCGAAATTGGGATAATTCTATCTGGGACTTGCTGTGGAGGAAAATCCCCAAATTGAAGAGAAACCATATTGGTTGTCACCGTATGGTCATCATTAGTTAAAGCGATGGCGCCACCATTTATCAGCTCTTGGATCTTCTTTTTCAAGACATAGCAAGCACTGGTAGGATGATTAATGTATCTATGATAGATACAATACTTGGAATTGTCAGTCAGATTCTCCTCATTAGGCCTCTTTGACTCTGGAATCTGAAGTTTACCACTTTTCACCAGATATTGGAATATCCCTGGGATATCGCTTTCGTCAAAGGAGTATTCTTCCTTTTGCCTGGAAGATTCTTGATTACTTGGTGTCGTTTTGTTCTTGGAAAGATTGACCATAAGAGTATCTTTTCCTTTCACATTACGATTGCCGGGATTATTGCCAGGATTATTTTTCTTCCCTTTATCTTCTGAAGCAAAAATCATCCCATGTTCGCGAGCCAACCTACCATTGGTCTCGGCAGAAACTGCTGCTATGATGAACGAAGCCCAATCTGTGAATTGGGAACCCGTGAAGACAGCGATGGATGGTCGCAGATTCATCTTGCATGTGTCAATCAACGCTGAATCTGGCATACCAGGAGGCATCTTTAGAGTAGCCTGTCGGAAACGTTCAATGAACGTCCGAGTATCTTCTTTCTTCTTTTGTTTGATTTCTATCAAGGAGGACATGTTCATGTCCATACCTCCTTCATAGAAGCGGGAGAGGAACATTGCTTTGAATTCGTCAAAAGACGAAATAAAGTTATCGGGTAAGCTACGATACCAGTCGTAAACTGAACCCGTCAGGCACCCAATGAACACTCGAGTGAGAAGAGCATCATTTTTCTGCAAGTGTACAGTCATAATATCAAAGTAATTGATATATTGACTGGGAGATGCTTTTCCATCGAACAAAACCATGGATTGTGGCTTGAACTTCGGTGGAAAGGGTACATCATTCCAATGAGGAGGATAAGGTTGCTTAATCCCTAACCTCTGGAGCTGATCTTTGTGCCTCAAAACTTTAAACTGTGCTTTAAGTTCACGTACTGCTTGAATGGCTTCACTGATTTGAGGAAGCACATTTGACTGAGTAGTCGTTTGATGCACCATAACTCCCACTGGAGGTGGTACATCTTCTGGAATGATGGGATCCGGAAATACAGAATTTTGATTAGCAGCAGGCTCTTGAATGTTCAAAGGTATTTCAGCCCCTTGACTATCTTGAGTTTGTGCTGCTACTGGTGCCGGTGTCACTACTGTCGGTTGAGCAGTTTGCTGATTCAAAATTATTTGATGCATGTTTTGTACCATATTAAGCATATCCTTCAGTGATTGTTCAACAGCAGTGAGACATTGTTCTGTATTAGCAGATGACGTCTCTGGTTCATCTCCAACAGCGTAGGATTCAACCTCTTTTGAAGATACAGAAGGATTTGTATAGAAGTACGAATCCACGCTATCGGTATCTTTCACCCCCATTTTCTGTATTTCGTATTTATGCTCGTATTTGATTTTTTGGCACGTATTTTATTTTTCTCGACTTGCGGATTTTGGTTTCTCGTAAATGGGTTTTGGATCATGGCTTGGTTTTATTTTGTGAAAGTTGGTTTAGTTTGGTTCATCATGAATGGAACACTTTAACCTACACTCCTCCCTCAACACACCACAACTCCCCCACTTTATAACTCCACCTACTTTCTCTCTCCTCTTTATTCTCTCATTTATTTCTTACAAACTTTTTCTTCTTCCTTCTTCCACACAACTCCCCAACCAATAGGCAAGTGCACCTTGCCAACAAATAAGCACCCAATTTTATTTGTCCATTTGATAGATTAGGACATGTAGATCAACATTAGAACTTGGAATTTTGTGATTTGGAGCTTTCACTCTTCTAGATCTAGGTTTTAACCATTTTCGGAAATCCTTGGTTTTGAGCTATTAAACTTTAATTTTTGCTTGTTTTGATGCTTCCAAGTGGAAGAGAATTCAATTTTACTCAAGTTAGAACTTTGAAAATCTAGATTTGGTTTTGATTTGACAAAAATATGATGAATTGAAGTTCTTGGTGTTCTTGGACTTGCTCTCGGCCAGGAAGAACAGCACTCTGCCTTGCATTTTTTAGCGTATGGCCATTTGTGCACCCCCAGCCTGTGCTCCTTAGCGCATGGCCGATTGCGCAATCACTTGGACAGTGCTTTGCGTTGCGCTGGATTGCGCTGGCGCAAGCTAGCCATGCGCAAGCCAGCCATGCGCAAAGTAACCCCTGCGCAATCGACCATTGCGCAATCCACCTATGCGCAATCCATCTCTGCGCAACCAACTCCTGTGCAGTTCACTCCTGCGCAGTCTACTTTCTGCGCAATCCATCCATTACGCCATCTGCCCCTGCGCACTTGGCACCCTGCGCAGTTGGTACCCTACGCAGCTCACCCTACGCACTTGGCACCCTGCGCAGTTCATACCCTGCACAACCTACTTGTCTGTGATGAATTTGTTATTTTTTGATCTTGGCTCTTCTATAGTCCTATTTATATTAGTATTTTATTAGATATTTTACGCCCATTTTATATCCTTACGCCTTTTGTCATGAACTTGATTTTACTTAATATGTTTGGAATGTCTATTGTACATGGCATGGTATGGCAAGGACCTAGCATAACACGACAGTGACCCGTAGTGGTGCACTCCTGACATGACCAACCTGACTTGACAGTGACCCGTAGTGGTGCACTCCTGACAGTATCCTGACATGAATTATCTTGGTAACTTGATAGTGGCCCGTGGCGGCGCACTCCTGACTTGACTTGACTTGATAACTTGACTTGACTTGCCTTGACACCGTGGGTGTTCCTGCTTGCTTGCTTGTACAATCCACTCGTCTGGTCTTGCATCATGTCTAGGACGTGACTTCCTGGGTACCACGGCCAGGGACTCGCGCTGAATTAGATTAGGCTAACTATTAGATCAAACTAGAACATGGAGAATTCTCAGTCACAGGCAATCTCATTATCTGGGCGCTTTAATGGACTTGTAGCTTGCCGACGAGTAGAGCACATTTCCAGCACACTGTCATGTGTTGCACCCTCTAAGTCACCTAAGGGTACATTTGTCTCCCGGGCAATGTACCCGCCTATAACTCTCAACCCGCGGAAGGATAACTGGATGGTCTGCAGGGCTTGGGACTGGGAGTTTCTCACTTGCATCTTGTTAGTAATTAGGCTTGTGATAACCTTAGTTAGTTAAAGTAGTAAGCCGTAGTACTTGCTTGGCCGATTGTGAATGAATGGTGTCCAGCCCTGTCTAAGTCTTGTCTAGCCTTGTACCTGAAACTCTTGATCATGATTGTTTTACTTATCTCTAACGATAAATGGGTAGAGACAGTGAGCTATTCAGGCGAAGGGTTACAATCCCGGTCCTTGTTTGGTTTAAGGATTGTAACCTGGCTCCCGGAATGGTTCCACGTCCCTAGTCGTTTATCGCCCTGTGTACTTTTATTACTTGTACTTCTTTTATTCTTTATGTTCTGATATGCTGGCTTTTGTTCTTATTTGTGGCCTCCTTTGTGGCACTTGCTCTTTCTGGGGTTTGACCCAGCTGGTTTTGTGTGGCCAGATTTCGGAGCAGCTCCCGAGGATCTACCCAGCTTCCAGCCCAATGGTGACAACAAGACGGAACCCGGGCCAAGAGTGGGTTTTTCTTTTTGTTTCACCCACTTATATGTAAATTTATTCTTTTGAGGCGTTTAGCCGACGAGCACCTGTTAGCTCGATGCACATTTACTTACTGTCTGCCTACGGGCTATAAACATGATTAACAAATCCTAGGGTTGATCATGTATGACTGAACTCTTGCTAGTCCTATCATTTTGTACGACTAGCTTCATGATCATCCAATATGTAACATTTGGGACGCCTTATATATATATATTTGATGCTCTAACATCTTGTAACTCTGTTAATTGCTTGAGATTGAGACAATAGGCTTGACCTTAAGAGACTGCTGGCTTGTAGTAAACCCTCATATCTAGACAGCCGTGACCGTATAGTTGAGATGTATTCTATTTCAATATACGTAGCTGGCTATGTCTGCCCCCGCTCTCCAGTATTCTGGTTTTGGGGCGTGACATGGTTTAAGTGGTGGCCCATGCAGGTCTTGGCATTCAAGAAATGTGAGGGTTTACTGAATAGATGTCTCAATCAATATTCGTCCTTGATCTCTGCTCGTATCTTCAAATCTCTGAGAATCTCGACCTGATCACATTGCTTGTATCATTGATCTATCCTGGTCCTTTCCTTACTGTTCCCTATGTCGTCTTCTTCAGCGGCATTACTCCCAGACCTGCCAACCAGCTAGAGGAAGCTCAGCAAGCACCCCAGCGCCAGGAAGATCAAGCTCAGCACTCTGGAGTAGCCTCCCGAGTTATGCTTTCCGGAGGCTCAGAACCTCCAGTTCAGGAAGCTCCGCCCGTTCAACCAGCTAGACAGGATGAGGGACCTTTGGTAGGGCTTATCAGAGAACTGCTTGCATTCCAAGATCGTCGAGGCGACGCCTTGCACCAGGAAGTTCATGATGCACTAAACCGAGGAGGTCCCCAAGGGAATCAGGCGGCCAACAGTTTCAAGCGCTTGAACCCTCCCTTCTTTGACGGCAGTGAAGATGCGATTGCCGCCGACGCTTGGCTTCAGGATATCGAGGTGGTTCTAGAAGCAGCTAGGACACCTGAGAATGAGAACGTGGCCGTGGTACGGCTACAGTTGTTAGACTTGGCTCGCGATTGGTGGACAGCTCAGGCCATGGGGTTAGCGGCACCAGTCACTTGGGCGACGTTCAGAGAGAGGTTCCAGACAAAGTACTTCGATGCGGTGGCACGGTACGACCTGCAGACGAGATTCACCAACTTGAAGCAAGGAGGCAGGACGGTCGATGGCTATGCGACCGAGTTTTCCAGGCTGAGTAGGTTCGCCCCCACTTTGGTGGCGACCGAGTTCGATAGGGCTCATTGGTTCCAGCAAGGGCTGCACTTAGAGATATTATTGGCTGTGGAGCAGTTCGAGCACGAGACGTTCGATGCAGTGTTGAAGGCAGCTAGGAGGCATGAGTATACCTCCCGGAGAATTGTGGACAGGACCGAAGGCAGGAAGCGTTCCCACAACCAGATGCACCAATCATCAGCTCCAGCCCCGGCAGCTAGGGGATTGACCATTGGAACTCCGAGACGGGCGGCCTCAGTGACGTCGGTTCAGCATTCGACCCCGACGTACCCGCAGCAGCAGAAGCAGAAGCAGTCTTCCGCGGTGGGATGTTCTCATTGCGGGAAGCCGGGCCATGTAGTGGCAGAGTGTCGTAGGGCACAGGGATTGTGCCTGGCTTGCGGAGGAGCAGATCACCAGATAGGGACCTGCCCGAATAGGGGAGGTCCATCATCATCCAATCTTTCTAGTTCTTCGGTGAGAGGACCAGCCCCAGTTCCAGTCCAGCAGCAGCAGCAACAGCAGTACCCGAGGCCATTGTTGCCTCAGGCCCAGGCCTTTCATCAGCAGAACCAGCAACAGATCACCCAGGCTCCAGCACAGAACCGACAGAGGGGTTTCCAGCAGAGAGGACCCGCAGCTAGAGGTCAGGCTATGATGATGACCATGGAAGAAGAAGTTGCACCAGGTGAGGTAGTGGCAGGTACTATTCTCGTCAACACCTTTCCAGCATCTGTATTATTTGATTATGGTGCATCGCATTCATTCATGTCTGCACGATTCGCGACACGAATAGGATTGGAGCCCGAGTCATTATCAGTGAGGCTCAATATACTTACTGGTAATGGTCTTGTGGGAGTAGATCGAGTGTTTTCCTCGTGTCGGATCGTAGTTAGCGGTAGAGAGTTTCCCGCTAGGCTCATAGAGTTCCCTATGGCAGACTATGATGTAGTCCTAGGCATGGATTGGTTGAGGAACCATTATGCTAGGATAGACTGCCATGTTGGCAGAGTTGTCTTTAGTATTCCCGGAGAGCCAGAGTTTTCATTTTCCAGAGGCACAGTAGAGTCATCTCCTCCAGTATTGCGGATGGCAGTAGCAGCAGCGCAGTTGCCCCGAATAGTTGAAGAGTTTCCAGATGTCTTCCCCGAGGAACTTCCAGGGATGCCACCAGAGCGAGAGATCGAGTTCACCATTGACTTGATTCCCGGGACAGCACCAGTATCAGAGCGAGTCTACAGGATGGCGCCTTCAGAGTTGGAGATTTTGTACAAGATGATTGAAGAACTCAGGACCAAGGGATTCATTCGTGCTAATGGATCGCCTTGGGGAGCCCCGATGCTTCTTGTGAAAAAGAAGGATGGTACGTCCAGGCTATGTGTTGATTATCGTACCTTGAACTCAGTAACAATCAAGAGCAGATACCCTCTTCCAAGGATAGATGACTTGTTTGATCAACTCAAAGGGGCTTCAGTTTTCTCGAAGATAGACTTGCGGTCAGGATACCACCAGATCAGAGTCAGAGAGCAGGACATCCCGAAGACGGCGTTCAGATCTAGGTACGGGCATTGGGAGTTTCTAGTTATGCCCTTTGGAGCGACCAATGCGCCGGCAGTGTTCATGGACCTCATGAACCGTATTTTTATGCCTTACTTGGATCAGTTTGTGATAGTGTTCCTTGATGACATCCTGGTTTACAGCAAGAGTGAAGCAGAGCACGAGCAGCATCTCAGAGTTATCCTCCAGATTCTCAGAGAACACCAGTTGTACGCCAAGTTCAGTAAATACGAGTTCTGGCTCGATCGTATTTCTTACTTGGGTCACATCATTACCAGAGGAGGAGTGAAAGTGGATCCCCAGAAGATTGTAGCTATCGAGGCATGGCCAGTACCCAGCTCAGTAGCAGAAGTTTGCAGCTTTCTTGGATTGGCCGGCTACTACCGGCGGTTCGTCTCTGATTTTGCAAGGATTTCAGCGCCGATGACTCAGTTGACCCGCAAGGATGTACCGTTCGTTTGGACGGCAGAATGTCAGGAATCATTTGAGAAGTTGAAGCGAGGTTTGATAACGGCTCCCATTCTTACCCTTCCAGATGGGACCGGAGGATTCACAGTTTATTGCGACGCTTCAGGCAGAGGATTGGGATGTGTTTTGATGCAGCATGGAAAGGTAATTGCTTATGCGTCACGTCAACTCCGTGATCATGAAAAGAATTACCCGACCCACGACTTGGAGCTAGCAGCAGTAGTGTTTGCACTTAAGTTATGGAGGCACTACTTGTACGAAGACAGAGTGAAGATATTTACTGATCATAAGAGCCTGAAGTATGTTTTTACCCAGAAGGATCTTAATATGCGGCAGAGAAGATGGCTCGAGCTACTGGTGGACTACGATGTGGATTTGCAGTATCATCCAGGGAAGGCCAACGTTGTAGCAGATGCGTTGAGCCGGAGAGCCGGAGTTTATTTCCTGACGGCGCAACCAGAGCTATTGGCAGATCTTCAGAAGATGGGTATTGAAGTTATCCTCCCTTCCAACGTGGCGTTGATGGCTAGCCTGCAGATCCAGTCCACCATAGTTGAGAGGATCCGGACAGCACAGTTAACAGATTCCTAGATTCAGCGGCTCAGAGCAGAGTGCGAAACAGAAAGAAGGCCAGAGTTATGTATCCATGAAGACGGTACACTTCGACACGGCACTCGTCTTTGTGTACCCAGTGGAGATATCAGACAGGAAGTCATGGCAGAGGCTCACAGTTCGCAGTATTCCATCCACCCAGGCAGCACGAAGATGTACAGAGATATTCGTCAACACTTTTGGTAGAATGGTATGAAGAGGGAGATAGTCCGGTATGTCTCTCGATGTTTGGTTTGCCAACAAGTCAAGGCTGAACATCAGAGGCCAGCTGGACTTCTTCAACCTTTACCGATCCCAGAATGGAAATGGGAGCACATAACCATAGATTTCGTGACTGGGTTACCCAGATCTCCGGCAGGCAGAGATGCTATTTGGGTCATTGTGGATAGGCTTACCAAGGTGGCACACTTTCTTCTGTTTAGAGTTGGACAGTCGACGGCACAGCTAGCAGAGATGTATCTCAGGCAGATTGTCAGACTTCACGGAGTGCCAGTCAGCATAGTATCGGACAGGGATACGAGATTCACATCGCACTTCTGGCGCAGTCTTCATCAAATTTTGGGGACTCGTCTCAAGTTCAGCTCAGCGTATCATCCGCAGACAGATGGGCAGTTAGAGCGCACTATACAAACTCTCGAAGATATATTGCGGTCATGTACCCTTGACTTCGGTGGTTCGTGGAAGGATCACCTGCACCTAGTAGAATTCTCGTACAATAATAGTTTCCAGGCCAGTATCCAGATGGCACCCTTCGAGGCTCTGTATGGTAGGAAGTACAGATCTCCGTTAGCATGGGACGATGTCGGAGAGAGGCAGATGCTCGGTCCAGAACTGATTTCTCAGACGGTTGAAGTGGTTAGGAGAGTCAGAGATCACCTCCGAGTTGCTCAGGATCGCCAGCGCCATTGGGCCGATGCTCATCGGCGTCCCTTAGAATTTGCCGTCGGCGACCATGTATTCCTTAGGATCTCGCCTACCCATGGCGTCATTCGTTTTGGCGTACGGGGAAAGCTTAGTCCTAGGTATATAGGGCCGTTCGATATTCTGGAGCGAGTAGGCGATGTGTCCTATCGTCTCGCTCTTCCGCCGTCGCTAAGTGAGGTACATGATGTATTCCATAAGTCCCAATTAAGACGGTACATCCCGGACCCGAGCCATATCCTAGATCATTCGGAATTGGTTGTTGGTACCAACCTTTCGTATGAGGAGAGGCCAGTGTCTATATTGGACCGGAGAGAAAAGACGCTCAAGAACAAGACTATTAACTTAGTCCGTATTGCTTGGGGTCTTCACTCTCTAGGTGAGTCAACGTGGGAGCGTGAGGACGACATCCGATCGCGATATCCCTACCTGTTTGACTCGTAAGGTATAATGTCTTCCTTGTGCCTTACGCTTTCCCTTCCTTGCTTGTATTGTATGATTGTATGATTGAACTGCTTAGTGTAGCTTGTCTGTGCTTAGTATAGCTTCTCGTGGCAATCTCTAGCTCCTTGATTAAATTTCGAGGACGGAATTCTTTGAAGGTGGGTAGAGTTGTCACCCCCATTTCCTGTATTTCGTATTTATGCTCGTATTTGATTTTTTGGCACGTATTTTATTTTTCTCGACTTGCGGATTTTGGTTTCTCGTAAATGGGTTTTGGACCATGGCTTGGTTTTATTTTGTGAAAGTTGGTTTAGTTTGGTTCATCATGAATGGAATACTTTAACCTACACTCCTCCCTCAACACACCACAACTCCCCCACTTTATAACTCCACCTACTTTCTCTCTCCTCTTTATTCTCTCATTTATTTCTTACAAACTTCTTCTTCTTCCTTCTTCCACACAACTCCCCAACCAATAGGCAAGTGCACCTTGCCAACAAATAAGCACCCAATTTTATTTGTCCATTTGATAGATTAGGACATGTAGATCAACATTAGAACTTGGAATTTTGTGATTTGGAGCTTTCACTCTTCTAGATCTAGGTTTTAACCATTTTCGGAAATCCTTGGTTTTGAGCGATTAAACTTTGATTTTTGCTTGTTTTGATGCTTCCAAGTGGAAGAGAATTCAATTTTACTCAAGTTAGAACTTTGAAAATCTAGATTTGGTTTTGATTTGACAAAAATATGATGAATTGAAGTTCTTGGTGTTCTTGGACTTGCTCTCGGCCAGGAAGAACAGCCCTCTGCCTTGCGCTTTTTAGCGCATGGCCATTTGTGCACCCCCGGCCTGTGCTCCTTAGCGCATGGCCGATTGCGCAATCACTTGGACAGTGCTTTGCGCTGCGCTGGATTGCGCTGGCGCAAGCTAGCCATGCGCAAGCCAGCCATACGCAAAGTAACCCCTGCGCAATCGACCATTGCGCAATCCACCTATGCGCAATCCATCTCTGCGCAACCAACTCCTGCGCAGTTCACTCCTGTGCAGTCTACTTTCTGCGCAATCCATCCATTGCGCCATCTGCCCCTGCGCACTTGGCACCCTGCGCAGCTCACCCTGCGTACTTGGCACCCTGCGCAGTTCATACCCTGCACAACCTACTTGTCTATGATGAATTTGTTATTTCTTGATCTTGGCTCTTCTATAGTCCTATTTATATTAGTATTTTATTAGATATTTTACGCCCATTTTATATCCTTACGCCTTTTGTCATAAACTTGATTTTACTTAATATGTTTGGAATGTCTATTGTACATGGCATGGTATGCAAGGACCTAGCATAACACGACAGTAACCCGTAGTGGTGCACTCCTGACATGACCAACCTGACTTGACAGTGACCCGTAGTGGTGCACTCCTGACATGACCAACCTGACTTGACAGTGACCCGTAGTGGTGCACTCCTGACAGTATCCTGACATGAATTATCTTGGTAACTTGATAGTGGCCCGTGGCGGCGCACTCCTGACTTGACTTGACTTGATAACTTGACTTGACTTGCCTTGACACCGTGGGTGTTCCTGCTTGCTTGCTTGTACAATCCACTCGTCTGGTCTTGCATCATGTCTAGGACGTGACTTCCTGGGTACCACGGCCAGGGACTCGCGCTGAATTGGATTAGGCTAACTATTAGATCAAACTAGAACATGGAGAATTCCCAGTCACAGGCAATCTCGTTATCTGGGCACTTTAATGGACTTGTAGCTTGCCGACGAGTAGAGCACATTTCCAGCACACTGTCATGTGTTGCACCCTCTAAGTCACTTAAGGGTACATTTGTCTCCCGGGCAATATACCCACCTATAACTCTCAACCCGCAGAAGGATAACTGGATGGTCTGCAGGGCTTGGGACTGGGAGTTTCTCACTTGCATCTTGTTAGTAATTAGGCTTGTGATAACCGTAGTTAGTTAAAGTAGTAAGCCGTAGTACTTGCTTGGCCGATTGTGAATGAATGGTGTCCAGCCCTGTCTAAGTCTTGTCTAGCCTTGTACCTGGAACTCTTGATCATGATTGTTTTACTTATCTCTAACGATAAATGGGTAGAGGCAGTGAGCTATTCAGGCGAAGGGTTACAATCCCGGTCCTTGTTTGGTTTAAGGATTGTAACCTGGCTCCCGGAATGGTTCCACGTCCCTAGTCGTTTATCGCCCTGTGTACTTTTATTACTTGTACTTCTTTTATTTTTTATGTTCTGATATGCTGGCTTTTGTTCTTATTTGTGGCCTCCTTTGTGGCACTTGCTCTTTCTGGGGTTTGACCCAGCTGGTTTTGTGTGGCCAGATTTCGGAGCAGCTTCCGAGGATCTACCCAGCTTCCAGTCCAATGGTGACAACTAGACGGAACTCGGGCCAAGAGTGGGTTTTCCTTTTTGTTTCACCCACTTATATGTAAATTTATTCTTTTAAGGCGTTTAGCCGACGAGCACCTGTTAGCTCGATGCACATTTACTTACTGTCTGCCTACGGGCTGTAAACATTATTAACAAATCCTAGGGTTGATCATGTATGACTGAACTCTTGCTAGTCCTATCATTTTGTACGACTAGCTTCATGATCATCCAATATGTAATATTTGGGACGCCTTATATATATATATTTGATGCTCTAACATCTTGTAACTCTGTTAATTGCTTGAGATTGAGACAATAGGCTTGACCTTAAGAGACTGCTGGCTTGTAGTAAACCCTTATATCTAGACAGCCGTGACCGTATAGTTGAGATGTATTCTATTTTAATATACGTAGCTGGCTATGTCTGCCCCCGCTCTCCAGTATTCTGGTTCTGGGGCGTGACAGTATCAGACTCAAAAGATTGAGTACCCCCAGCTTCTGAATCAGAAGTCTGCAATTGTCTTTGTCTTCTTGATCGAGTATTCTGATATACTCCTTCAAAGGAATCAAGAAGCCTGTTGAACTGTTGTTGACTTGGAGTTTGGAACGTGTTCCGTCTTGGATGTCGTCCTCTGTTAGTATGAGATGCCATGTTGACTGACACATAGGGCAACTCATGTTCTTGGTCTTCAGCTTGATGTGGAGGTGCATTGAAACTCAATCGATCAAAAACTGATCGTCTTGAAGCTGAACAACAACAGTTGATCACAACCTGGTGGTATTCACAAAGATGTTTTTCTTGGGGGAATGTCACCGGAGATTGTCTATTCTTACGCTTTTGCATTAGCAATTCGCGCAAGTCAGAAGGAGTGGATGAAGTATTCTTCTTTATTACATTTGGGGTAGAAAAACGTTTAGTCCCTTGTGTATAGAGAAGATTACTGGCTGCATTCGCAGAACCAAACTGTACATTTCTACGCGTTTGGAGTTGTGTGCGTAAATCTTGAGATTTAGCACGCAGGACTCCATTTTCTTGGCATGTGATTTGTAAGTTTGGTACCTTGCGTAAAGCAGTATAAGAAGGTTGTTGGTGTAGAACAGAAGTTTTACCAACAATATTTTTACGTTGCACACGTTTAGACACATTCACATTTGACATGTGAACATCATTGTGAATTTCATCTACACTGTCATAGACAGGAGATTTATCTTTACGCATGGAACGTAAAATCTTGTTATCTACCACGTTACCAACGGAAGATTTTGTTTTACGCGAGGAGCGTAATTTATTTGGGCCTACCACGTCACCGACGGGAGACTGATTCTTACACCCAGAAGCACAAACTTTAGAGTCTGCCCCATTACGAATGGGAGACACATTCTTATGAACTGAGCGTAAAATTTAGTTCTTACCCACTGAGCGTAAAACTTGATTTTTACACAGTGGGCGTGAAACGTGGTTATCTTCACCGTTACGAACGGGAGATAAATCATGACACTTCGAGTGCAACTTTGAAGTAGGGACTGCCTCGTTATGAACGGGAGCCCCTACGACAGGAGTGAAAAGAATTCCCTTGCCATCAGAAGCAGCAGAGAGATCAGAAATTACTTTGGATTTGGGAATCCAAACTTTTCGTGCTTTGCGAGACTTTTGAACATTGGAGTGGCGAGAACCACCCCCAGTTCGGAGCATTTCTTCATAGGCAGTCTGGTCGAAATGTACCACCAGAGTCTTCTTGGTCGAACCGACCGAAATATCATCATATTGAGCAATCACCTCCTCGTCAGAGGAGAAGGTCGTCCCCAGCAGAGTCGCCATTTTTGTTTCGCTTAACAAAATGCCTGGGAGGAATTGGCTTTTGAAAATAAAAACAAGAAGAAAAGTATAAGAAGTACAAATTTGATTCTGGGAAAGTATTGCTATGGAAGTCTGATTCGTAAATGATCACTTTGTTCCTTGGACCATATGATGATGATGAAGATCACTGCTTGAAGTAGAACAATTTGGAAGAACTAATGCACCAGAAAGGTATCGACGCACTTGGGCACTGATGGCGAGGCCGAATGCTTTTCTGCTTTGCTTCACTCTGTTCTGGAAGGAAAGTTGAAGAAGGATGCTCTTGAGAATCAAAATCTCGAAGCTCTGATCTCTGTATTCTCTCCTGTCTCTGTGTGTGTGTGTTGTATAAGAAAAATGAGTCTATTTATAGACTGGGGCTTCCGTGCGTAAAAGGGCATCAAAATCTGTCTTTACGCTAACAACTGCCATCCACGATCAGAGTCATCCTCTGTATATGCTGACACGTATCCATCATTTCAGTAAGAATAGGATACATGTATACACGTTCTTCGAAATATGTGGCATGAAGACCACGTAGGCACACCACGTTCCAAACTGGCCAGAACGAATAGGGCGTAAAAAGATGAGCGTAAACTAGCTCTGTCATAGGTTTCCAGCGTAAAGTGGTTATTGAATAACCTTGAGCGTAAAATGGCTCAAATAGACTTCACGCACACATTGTTTTTTATGAGCGTAAGGACTCATGTAAAACTTCGTGCGTAAAAAAAAACCATTCAGTGAACGTAAAGTAGCTCGATCTCTATAAACGACAACAATGGTCTTTGTATGAGATAAATTCCATTGAATTCTGTGGTAAATGCCATCATTGATATCTTCATGTCAAAGTCTGCATTAAATGCGAGATTTGATAGCTTTTGTCCAGCGTGAAAGAGGCTGCTCAGTCCTTGGCGTAAAATTACCGGTGTAGACCCAAGCGTAAAATAATCAATCTGCTTAGGTGTAATACAATTAGCCTTGTCTTGGGCGTAAAGAAATTACCCGTTCTGTTAGGCGTAAAGCAGGCCACTTACGAATGAGATGACTCTTTCTTTGAAGCACTTTTTACGCTCCTACAAGGGGCTTGTTTTCTAGTGGCTTGTGATCATTAACTTGGAGGATTCTTATGAGCCAGAGGGCCTAGCATTGCTTATAGTGATTAGCTTGGTATTTGGGTTATTGACCTTCCTGACATGATATTGATTCCATCGTAGAGGGGTGGCACTTGATAGATTGATCTTGTGGATAGACCGACTTGATGATTGGAGCTGTAGGCTCCCATATAAGTTTGAGATGGTATTGTGGTAGAGGTTTTGATCTTGTACTTGACCTGATATCCATGCCACGATGTGGACAGATGACTTCTTGTGACTGACAGATTTGTCCTTGTCCCAGACCTGACTACTTGTATCCGTGCTATAAGTCCAATTACCCTTTGAGGTACTGGCCCTGATCTTGTACTGCGGTGCCCCTTGTCTATTAGCACTTTGATGTGCTACTTCCATGATTATATGGCATTGCGATGCCATCTTGATATTCTAGCTATATTATATGATTACCTGCACGGGTATCTGGTAGTTGGCCTATAGTCTTAGCGTGGTTAGGATTGCTTGCTTGCTTGTTGCATAACACTAAGGATGGATCACAACTGGGACTATAGGTGCCGAGGTTGATTCTTACTTAGCGTTCTCGTACTGAGGTACGACATCTAGGAGGATGATCATGTGACCACGACATGTGATTCCGGATAAATGTATGGTTAATCTAGGCAACTTAAACTGGTAGAAACATTGGGGAGGAACGGAATCCCGAGATCGTGCATTACCAGTCTTATCCCAGACATTAGTCATGACCTGCAGGCTGGCCGCCACAGATATTGTTACCATTCGCACTAGTGGATGGCAATATCCGGCTACTTATGTACTATACATTATATACATGGCATGCTCGACACGGTAGCCTTACGAGGGACCGGTGGTGACATACAAAGCCCGGTGGCCTTACGAGGGATCGGTGCTCTTCTTACTTGCTATACTTGGCTTCGCTAGCCCTGCTAGGATGGCACGATCTGAGGATTCCCATACTTGCATTGTTGGGGTAACCCAACCTCCACATAGAGAGCCGTAGGCATTTTGAGTGGCCGCTTATTCTTCTGAATTGTATGGCTTGTTGCTTGCTAAGCTGGCTGGCACGTAACTCTGTCCCGGTATGATAATTCATTTCCTTGTTCTTGTTTGATGTGGGGGTGAGTTACTGTTCCGATGACAAACTACGAGTTCCAGTTGGCGATGCAAGCATTAGTGGATGTCAGGATGACTGTGATGATTGTTGGTTACTTACGTATTAGTAGTTGGATTGCTGTCTTATATTCTGTAATCGTGCGTTGGTACCGCACGATCTCTTACCTTATTTACTGTTTTTAGATGCTATTTTTGTCACATTTTATCCTGCTGGTTTTCTTCGCCCGTCCTTGAGCCTTCCTTTCTGGTTCTTGCTACGGTTGGCCTGACCAACCCTGGATTGTTCCCAGATTGCCTGAGACCGACCTTGTGGATCTTCCAGACTCGACTTGGAGGAAGTGCTTCAGTTCTCGACCATGCTAGGAACTATAGAAAGGTATACTAGTCTACATTATTATTCTGTACTGTAGATTCCTAATTTTCATATGAGTATTCCTTGCTTTCCATATGATTATCTCTCTTGATGTTATTTTATTATGATTTTCCTGTGGACATGAGATCGAATTTAGGCCATAGATTGATTGCATGCTAGGATGCCCAGCAAGACTTGACAGCCGTCATCGCCGTATAGCGTATTCGTACCTTATATGGGGTAGCTGGCCTACGTCCGTCCCCGTATTCCGGTACTGGGGCATGACAAGGTTTTAGTGGTGGCCCATGTAGGTCTCGTTTTGAGATTTTGTTGGGTATCACATGATTATTGATCTCAGTCCACTATTCCTTGGGATTCTAACTTGCTATACACTTGTCCTTCGCTCCCTTGACCCTGTGAACTGGTCCTCATCTCTACTTGGACCTATCTTGCTTGGCCATGTCTTATTCGTGTTATCTACCTCTGATCCTTGTTTGATAGATATGATCCTATAGTTGGTCATGTCGATCACCTTATTTGATGAGATGTTATCTCCATCATTTGGGTTACATGATTATTTATCTTGGGTTCTGTACTCTCTATCGGTGTTTCGCCTTGTTTGATTTTCTGTTATCCATTTCGTGCGTTGACTTCGTGTTGACTTAGTATCATTATCGCCCTCTTCGAGCGTTGGCTGGATTGCTGCAGAATGAAGATTTCATCAGGACTCTGAGATTGGATATTTTAATATTTGTTGAGTATCCGAGGGATATTCTTGTACCGATTCGGCTTCCTTGATTCCGAACAGTTCCGCACTCAAGATTATCTGTTTCAGATATTATTTTTATAGATATACTTGCTATACATTATATTTTGATATGAATCATTGATTTGGACTATTTTTCCTGCGGATATGGAGTATTTTCCTAGAAAAGCTATCTTGTGGTTATTATCGAAGATATATATTTTTTTTGGATGTATGTTACGATTCACCTGGATTTTGGATTTTGATGGTTTTCTAGGACTCGTTATATTGTTAGAGATTTTGTGATTTTAGTGATTCGGATATTTGGGTTATGGGTTTCATTCGTTTTGGGTATTTGTCAAGAGTACCGGATGACCCTAGTATACCTTGACGGCGTGATAACGAAAGTTGCAGCCGCTCGATTATAGCGTCATGGTGAATCTTTTGCAGCCATTCCAGATGGCGTGGCAGGGAATGACCATGACTCACATTTTCGGATATTGGGAAACTACAGTCTTCGGCTCGAGACAGATATCCTGTGTTTTATGATTTTATGCGGATTTTTATGCAGTGGAGCTTTCAGGTTTTCTGATACTGTTTTCGATATTTTGTACTTGTTTTGATTTATGGGATTATTTCGTGTATGCGGGACTTTAATTTTCGAGATTCTTTCGATGTTTTGGATTTACCTTGCGAGTTGATTTATTTAGCTAGACCTTGTTTTTCTTGATGTTTTCATATTGAGATTTTGTTCGTTTCTTATTGTATCACTTGATTTCTGTAAGGTGGGTAGGGTTTTCATGGTACCTATATGTACTAGTTTTGAAAATCTTATATACATGATTTTAAAATTTCGAGGACAAAATTTTTGTAAGGTGGGTAGGATGTCATATCCCTATTTTAGAAATAGGTATATGACTGTATTTTGACCGTATTATTGTATTTGGAGGATTTTAATTTTTAGGGTATTCTTGATATTTTTATTATTTTCTTGGAGGTAATTTTATCCTCATTATTATTATTATTATTATTATTAATCCTATTAATCCTAACATCTACCTACCCCCCCAAACTCCCATCTCTCTCTCCCCCTCACTTCACTCGGCACAGCACCCCCTACCTAACCCTCACTCTCCTTTCTTTCCTTCCATGGAGCAGCACAACCCCCCCAATTTTCCTCTCTCTCTCTTCACTCTCTCACTCGCACTCAGCTCTTCTCCTCCCTCTCGGCCTTTCCCCGACCTCCGGTCGCCCATCTCCACCGCAGCACCGCTACCGCCACTGCCATCAGTCGCCACCACCACTGCCCCCTCTCTCCTTCGGCCCCCTTCAGCCACCAGCGCCACAGCCATCACCACTTTCGCGACCACCACCATCATCGTCGCCATCTCCTCCGCCGCCTCCATGGCCTCCGTGACCACCACCATCTCTGTCATCGTCGTCTCCCTTCTCCTCGACGACGGCGAGGCCCTCCGCCGCTGCTGCCGTTCGTCTCCTCCGTCGGAGAGTCGACCGACCCCGGTGAGCCTCGATCTCCCCCGCCCCTTCCTTTCCTCTTCTTCCCGGAGGCCAGCACCACTGCCGTACCATTGCCGCGCCCGGGCCAGCACCACCTCGAGCAGCGGGACGCCCTTGGGCCTCGCGCTGCTCGAGCAGCGAGCCCTCTCGATCTGCGTGCTTCTCGGGCAGTGAGCCCTCGTGCTCCGTGCCTTTCCTTGGGTTGCGTGCCCCGATCTGCGTGCTGCCTCGAGCCTTATGCTGCCTCGTGTAGTGTGATCCTTGGGCAGCGCACCCTCGGTTGGTGCGCATCCCTTATTTTCGTGCTACCTCGGGACACGTGTCTCGAGCTTCGTATACACCTCGAGCAACGAGACGCTTTGGGCCCCGCAATGTTTGGGTTATTTGCCATCTCGATTTGTATGCCTCGGTGTGTGAGCTATTTCAATTTTGTGTATCCCGATCCACGTGCTGCCTTGGACAGCAGAACGCCTCGAGCCCTGTGCTGCCTTGGGCAACGTGCTATCTCGGTTTGCGCACCGTCTCCTTTTTCGTACCTCGGCCTTTGTGCCTTTCTTGATTTTCGTGCCGCATCGATTCGCGTGCATGTATTGATTTGTATGACCGCCTCGATTTGCATGCCACATTGGACTCCGTACCGTATTGATTTGCGTGCGCACCTCGATTTGTGTGCCGTATCGATTTACGTGCTCCTTGGACTTGGGTCGTTTTGATTTACGTGCTCGCCTCGATTTGTGTGTCGTATGATTCGTGGACCATTCTGATATTCGTAATTTTCTCGATCTACGTACATGTCTCAATTTACTTGCACGTGTTTCCCGTTCGTCTCGATATTCGTATTCCTTCGATTCTCGGGCGCATCTCGATATACGTGCACATCTCGGGTTGCGTGTCTATATCGGTCTGTGTGCCTCGGTTTCTGTGCCAGATTCCTGTACTACTTGCGGGACCCACACGGTATAGCCTCCTTCCATCCTCCGTGCTTCCTGTTATTATTTTATTATTTAATTCTAATGATTATTTATTATTTGTTCTGAGGACCTCGATTGGCGTGCAAGCTTGGATCATGATGGCCGAAGACTTGCTTACCTAGCCGAGCCCTCTAGGCAAGAATCCCTTGCTCACCGACGGCTCTTGCCCTCTCTTCTGGATTTTATTTCATTTAATTAATTTGTACTTGTAAATTTTATAACCATGATTCGCGTAGCCTAGTAGTAGAACTGCCATGATGATAACTTAGGATAGCTTGGTCCGATACCAGGATAGACCGTATCGGACAACTCGGATGGGTCATCCATACCTCCGAGGACACGAGCACGACTCACTTGTATGGATTGTCCCTGTATGCCCCGTATCCGACTCGCGGTCGGGTAACGGTTTGGCGAACTGTTCTTGTGGCTGTGATTGTGCTTGAGTTAGAACTAGGGGCATGTGCTGTGATGCGCCATACGAGGCGGTTAGTTTATTATATTATGCATGTTGGCTTGGCGTCCAGTACGCATTGTAGTGCTGCTGGAGGCTGGGACTTAGTGGTCTCGGGTTCGATTAGTTTCCAGTACGCATCGTAGTGCTGCTGGAGGCCGAGACTTAGTGTTCTCGGCTATCGATTTGTTCCCAGTACGCATCGTAGTGCTGCTGGTAGCTAAGACTTAGTGTTCTCAGCCTGCGATTCTGCGATTCTGCGGCGGGTTGCGCCGAGTGGTTTTAGCCCCAATTCGTAGGGTGCTCCCGTCCAGATTACAAAGGAGATTATGCAGATTTTTCCAGAATTCCGGATCGGGAAGTTGGTTCGAAGGATTGGGCAGAACCATTCTTTGGTTTGCTGAACTGGGTTCATGCATGTTCATCTTGGCATAGTTACCTGATCTCATTCCCTGCTAGGTAGACTCCCGACTAGATTAGTCGCCTAGTGTCTTGACATGTCTTGTCCGCCGGATTGTGTAAGGAGAGAGGTTCTACTCGGGTGAAGGTCTGCAACCCTGGTTCTTGTTTGGTTTAAGGGTTGTGGATCTGATCCAGAGTGGTTCACGTAATCCTTGTCTTTTCGTCGGTATAACTCATTGGACTCTTGACCCGTGACCCTTCTTTTTAGATGGTGTTCTAGTTTAGTTTGTTACCCATTGTCTGTCCTGTCCGCCGGATTGTGTAAGGAGAACGGTTCTACTCGGGTGAAGGTCTGCAACCCTGGTCCTTGTTTGGTTTAAGGGTTGTGGATCTGATCCAGAGTGGTTCACACAATCTTTGCCATCTTCCGACGGTGTTGATTAGTGTTGACCCATGTGTTGGGATTATGATCTTATTCGAGGATTGACTATGAGGAGATATGATATTGAGATAGTGATTATGGTAGACTAAGTGAATTCTTAGATAGTGTTGCTAGTTCTTTGGTGATGTTCTAATTTGATCAGATATGTCTTTGAGGACTTTTGGATTTTGATACTGGTGCGAGTGTCTCGAAGAACGAGGAGAATATCGAGGATATTATTATATAATTTTTACTCGACTTCCCAAATGCCCAAAACTGGGTACCTTTGTGTATTCCAGTAGTTGGGGAACCTGGTTTGATTGCTATGTCTTGGTAGTTGAGGGGCTTATTTTCTAGTGGCTTGTGATCATTGACTTGGAGGATTCTTGTGAGCCAGAGGGCCTAGCATTGCTTATAGTGATTAGCTTGGTATTTGGGTTATTGACCTTTCTGACATGATATTGATTCCATCGTAGAGGGGTGGCACTTGATAGATTGATCTTGTGGATAGACCGACTTAATGATTGGAGCTGTAGGCTCCCATATAAGTTTGAGATGATATTGTGGTAGAGGTTTTGATCTTGTACTTGACCTGATATCCATGCCACGATGTGGGCAGATGACTTCTTGTGACTGACAGATTTGTCCTTGTCCCAGACCTGACTACTTGTATCCGTGCTATAAGTCTAATTATCCTTTGAGGTACTGGCCCTGATCTTGCACTGCGGTGCCCCTTGTCTATTGGCACTTTGATGTGCTACTTCCATGATTATATGGCATTGCGATGCCATCTTGATATTCTAGCTATATTATATGATTACCTGCACGGGTATCTGGTAGTTGGCCTATAGTCTTAGCGTGGTTAAGATTGCTTGCTTGCTTGTTGCATAACACTAAGGATGGATCACAACTGGGACTATAGGTGCCGAGGTTGATTCTTACTTAGCGTTCTCGTACTGAGGTATGAAATCTAGGAGGATGATCATGTGACCACGGCATGTGATTCCGGATAAATGTATGGTTAATCTAGGCAACTTAAACTGGTAGAAACATTGGGGGGAACGGAATCCCGAGATCGTGCATTACCAGCCTTATCCCAGACATTAGTCATGACCTGCAGGCTGACCGCCACGGATATTGTTACCATTCGTACTAGTGGATGGCAATATCCGGCTACTTATGTACTATACATTATATACATGGCATGCTCGGCACGGTAGCCTTACGAGGGACCGGTGGTGACATGCAAAGCCCGGTGGCCTTACGAGGGATCGGTGCTCTTCTTACATGCAATACTTGGCCTCGCTAGCCCTGCTGGGACGGCACGATCTGAGGATTCCCATACTTGCATTGTTGGGGTAACCCAACCTACACATAGAGAGCCGTAGGCATTTTGAGTGGCCGTTTATTCTCCTAAATTGTATGGCTTGTTGCTTGCTAAGCTGGCTGACACGTAACGCTGTCCCGGTGCGGTAATTCATTCCCTTGTTCTTGTTTGATGTAGGGGTGAGTTACTGTTCCGATGACAGACTACGAGTTCCAGTTGACGGTGCAAGCATTAGTGGATGTCAGGATGACTGTGATGATTGTTGGTTACTTATGTATTAGTAGTTTGATTGCTGTCTTATATTCTGTAATCGTGCGTTGGTACCGCACGATCCCTTACCTTATTTACTGTTTTTAGATGCTATTTCTGTCACATTTTATCATGCTGGTTTGCTTCGCCCGTCCTTGAGCCTTCCTTTCTGGTACTTGCTACGGTTGGCCTGACCAACCCTGAATTATTTTTAGATTGCCTGAGACCGACCTTGTGGATCTTCCAGACTCGACTTGGAGGATGTACTTCAGTTCTCGACCATGCTAGGAAGTGTGGGAAGGTATACTAGTCTACATTATTATTCTGTACTGTAGATTCCTGATTTTCATATGAGTATTCCCTGCTTTCCATATGATTATCTCTCTTGATGTTGTTTCATTGTGATTTGCCTGTGGACATGAGATCGGATTTAGGCCATAGATTGATTGCATGCTAGGATGCCCAACAAGACTTGACAGCCGTTATCGCCGTATAGCGTATTCGTACCTTATACGGTGTAGCTGGCCTACGTCCGTCCCCGTATTCTGGTACTGGGGCGTGACACCGGCTCAAACCTTAGACATGTGGAGGAGTTCAAGCAGCATATGAAAGGTGAGTTTGAGATGAGTGATCTCGGCGACCTCAGCTACTACCTTGGCATAGAAGTGTAGTAAGGTGCCAATGAAATCAAGTTGAATCAAACGGCCTACGCCAAAAAGATCCTCGAGCAGACCGGGTTGTTGGAGTGCAATGCAAGCAAAACACCCATGGAAGCAAAGCTGAAACTCACCAAGTCAGATACAAGCCCAAAGGTGGATGCAACACACTACTGGAGTATTGTCGGAAGTCTTCGATACTTGACACACACCCGACCCGACATCGCATACTTCGTTGGCGTGGTGAGTTGCTTCATGGAGGCACCGACGCAGACTCATTATGCTGCCATCAAGCGGATACTGCGATATGTGAAGGGCACACTACATTATGGCCTTGAGTTTGTCAGAGGACAAGCAAAGGAGCAGCTTCAAGGCTATTGTGATAGCGACTTGGCCGGAGATATGGACGACCACAATAGTACCACTGGAATCATCTTCTACTTCTGTAAATGTCCGATCACTTGGACTTCACAGAAACAGAAGACAATGGCATTGTCTTCATGTGAGGCAGAGTATATGGCGGCATCGACAACAGCTTGTCAAGCTATTTGGTTGAATCATATGGTGGAGATGGCGACAGGGAGTGCAAATTGCTCAACAAAGCTACTGGTGGACAACAAGTCTGCAATTGCACTGGTAAAGAATCCTGTTTTTCACGATAGGAGCAAGCATATAGATGCACGCTATCACTTTATCAGGGATTGTGTCGAGAAAGGGCAGATTGATGTGGAGTACGTAAGCAGCAAAGAACAAGTTGTAGACATCCTGACAAAGGCTCTGAATCGATCCATATTTGAAGAGCATCGGAGGAACATTGCAATCAAAGATCTCTCAGAGTGAAGTCAAGATTAGGGGGGAGTATGTGAGCAAATAATCAGGACTATTGAATTAGTCCTTAGCCACTCCTTGCTAGCATAGGAGTGGGACCCTTTAGAATAGGTCCAAAAGGCTTGCACGTCCACATGCATGTAGGCTTAGATCCTTGATTGTAGCTCACATAAGCATGTGTTAGTTACTCGTGTTTTGTATATAAGTAGTAGCCTAGTTGTTCTTCAAATGCAATCGAATACAAGCATTATTCTCCTTTGTTTTCAAGAGTGTATGTAGTCTCCTCTTTGTATCACAAACACATAATTGTTTGTGCAATCCTCTAGAAGCCAACATACGGATACTAAAATAATAATCTTTTTAATCGCTGTCAAAAATTGGATTGACATTTTTAGGGCAATGTTACTACTCTTACTAAAATAATAGAGAGACCTAGATCTAAAAATAAATTTTTTACATTAGTAATATATATAAAAGTTAAAAATTTTAGTGTCTTCTATTTGTGAGGTCTTGTACAATCGCATAATTTGTACATGTCCTGTCCAGAGGTAATTAATTTTCAAGGTATTGCGGGCTTAGTAGAGGATAGATAGTGGCTGGTTGAGATTCTTCTTTTGGAGCGCAAACGCTAGCTTTATGAGGGATTGAAGGAGTAGATTACATAATTTTAGTTAACCACTCCATGCCCTGTCCCAGTTTGTGTTTTTGTCTACCAAATTCCCATTTGGTTCTCTCTGTCCATTGCTTGTTCTGTATGTCTATTTGAAAGCTACGTGGTGATGCTCTTTGATTCCCACTGAAGCGTCTTCCTCGTCGTCGTCATCATCCGAACCTTCTCAAAATAAGGTCAGTCGAACCATAAAGCATAGAGAAATGTATAAAAAAAACTGACGAAGTTTTATGACAGACTATTGATATCAAACTTCTAACCAAACATAAGAGAATTGTTAGTCCCAGGACGTGATTTTTTGATGAAAAACTGATTTATGCAACACTTTGAGGAAGGTACACGGCAAAGATTCCAGAGGATTCTGAAAAATGAAATCAATTGTAACACTTCGAAAAAGGTACAACATGTTTCGTAGTAGCAGTGATAAAATTCTACTAACAGTTTCTGATTAGATCAAAAATGTACTCGTTCAGAACGAGTTACAAGTGGATGAATAGAAGATGAAACAGACGGAATGAGGAAACAGCTTGCTGGGGTGAATAATCACCATCGCTCAAAGCTAGATTCGTCCCACGCGATCAGCTTCCACGAACCAGCAAGTTCGACGAAAAACTTCGGAACACTCTGCTCTACTGACTCCTCGGATGACAGGTACTCACTTTGTTTCTCTCTTCTTTGCTCTTAACTCTGGAGAAATTTCGTAAGAAAATTATGAACTGTCTATATATATATAGAGAGAGAGAGAGGAGAGAAACATATATAGGCGCGCGCAGTAACCGTCCGGTATACGAAAAGTTCAGAAAATGAAAAAAAAACTGTCCCAAAACATTACGTAACCGTTCAAATCGTGCAAAGTGCGCCAACAATACGCCTCATGAGCTCATGAGCCCGAGTCTGAGTCCGAGTCCGAGGGACTTAGCTCAAAAAAATATTAATTCCAAGAGTATCAAAAAGCATTAATGTTTCATTTTGTTGAGTTAGCCTTTTTTTTCCACTAGAAAAACACTCCCACATGGCTCACCCATGTGTCTTTGCACACCTCATATTCTTCTCTCTCATACAAGCAAAACTATATATAGAGATACCACTCATTTGGTCTAGACAATGTCGGACTATTATTTCTAGTGCAAAGGCCAAAACCAACAACAAGAATGACACCGCAAAATCTCAACTAGTCGGTATGCTAACATTCGGCAGCTATGCAGTTTAAGGTCAGGTCAATACGTTTATTTCTATATCACACTAAGACAGTAAAAAGAAAGAACATACCCATATCTCCAAGCAACATCTTAATTAAAATTAAGGCTAAATTACTCTAGTGGCATTCCAACTATAATGTTCGGACGTTTTCGTCGTCTTAACCTTTCACTGCTTAATTTTGCCATTCCAACTTTATAAATTGCTCTTTTGAAACGCATTTCGTCAAGTTTAATGCACATCGAGATCATTTCAAAAGTATATCTTGCAGTATGAAAACGTGAGTTGAATACTTGTATTGTCGAATATTCTTTTGAAGTGGTCGCAATGTGTTTCAGAATTGATGAAAGGTATTTTAGAAGTCCAATTTATAAAATTAGGGTGCCAAAATTGAATAGTAAAAATCTGAGCGGTCAAAAACACCCTAATGCTGTAGTTGAATGTAATTAGAATAATTTAGCCTAAAATTAATCGATATCTAGAACTTTTAAAGGTTTCTTTCTTTTTCCAGGAGTAGTAGCTGATGTATTCTGGGAACTGCTCAGAATTTCTTTGTTTAATTATGCAAGTCAGCTTTGTGCCTAAGCTACACTGCTTTAATCTTTTACTTCATCCTTGCTCCAGACCTATGGCAATGGAATGGCGTTAAACCAACGCACAGACCGAGGCGTGCTTATTCTTCACGGCATCTTGGTCACGTCTCATGGCTGCTACTGACCATGGGGTGCATTAGAATGATTCCTTCACAAAATTAAAACAAAAAATTGAGAGCGTCAAAGTTGGATGATATTTCATCCAATGCACAAAGTTTCGGTTATTTGCAATTTGAGACCGAAAATATTGTTCTCATGAACGTAATCACTGATCATCGGCCGTCAGTTATAAAAAAAAAAATTTGACTTACCTTCCACTTAATTTATCCTAATTCAACGTGCATTCCATAATTTTGCAAAAATGTACTGTATCTTTCACTTTGGACGATTTTCGTCAAAAAAAAAAAATGGACCAAAATACCTTTGTCTTCTTCCTCTTTCTTCTCACCCTCTCCTCCCCCGCGGCCAACACCCCCGTTCCCGCCTCCGGCGTCGACAGTAGCAGCGGCGGCGGAGACGGGGAGGGACGGTGGCCGCGAGGCAAGGAGTGGGGGGGCGGGGGGCGATGGGCGCGGCGGAAGCAACGGAGGCGGAGAGAGGGGGGGGGGGGGGGGGGGGAGCAGGTGCGGTGGCCGCGGGGGGAACGGGGGAGGGGGTGTTGTGAGCAGGAGCATTTTGATCCTTTTTTTTTTTTGATAGATTCCGTCGAAAGTGGGGATGTTGTACATTTTTGCAAAATTGTGGAATGTATCATAAATTTGATAAGTCAAAATTTCTTTTTTAAAAATTTAGGATAAAAAAGTCCTGAAGGACGCGTAATGCACAAAAATCGTCCTTCTAATAAACCTATTTTGTGCATATTAATTAATAATTTATTATTATTTTAGTTCCTTGGAAACAAATAAACGGAAAAAAAAAAACCATGAGCTACTTGACAAAACAGTTAGCTCTCTAGTCAAAAAAAATACAACTGTTAGAAATACCTAATTCGGAATAACGTTTTTCTAACAATTTTGTAAAAAAAAAAAACTTCTAAAATATTGTAAAGCAAAGAAATGGAGATAGAAAAATAGAGAAAATTATTTCTTCATTCACTTGTCTCAATAGTCTTGACAAAAATCCTTTATATAGGCTTACAATGGAGGTTTAACATCATCATGATAATTAAAGGAGAAATGCTAAAAGACATAAGTTTTGGATAACCAAATGTCATAGGTTAGGGATAACCAAAAGACACAGGTTATGTACACCAAATAATAATGTGAATTATCCATATTTACAATATCCCCTTTGGATATTCACCATTAATTAGTTGGTGGTGTATGCGCATTTGTTGCCTCGTTAAAATCTTACTAAGAAAAATCCAGTAGGAAAAATCTTAGTCAAGGAAAAATAGTACAATGCGCAAAACTCAAAAATATTCTTCATGAGTCATACTTCCCCTCGATATAATGGATTTGCTTGACTTCGTTTGACCACTTTCGTCCTTTGGAGCTCATGTGCATAAAATAATTTTGGTGAAAGTTGCTTATTCGATCTCCTTTGATGAATCCCTCTCGTAATTGTGTAATGCAAACCGTATTGTCTTTGAATATTAGTGTAGTCTCATCTATAACTGTGAGTAGTTGACAATTTACTCTTATATGATGAATAATTGATCGCAAGCACATACTTTTTCTTGTTGTTTCTTGTAATGCAATTAATTCTGCATTGTTAGAGGAAGTTGCTACTGAAACTTGCTTTGTTGATAGTCAAGATATAGCTGCATGGTTATTAATAAACACATAACCTGTTTTGAGCAACCCTTATGAAGGTCAGAAATATGTTTGAGTCTGCACAACCAACTAGACAAGAATTGTTAGTGGAATCATATAAATAAAATAATCTTATGCCAGTTGTTCCACAAAAATATTTCAATGTGTTTAACTATATTCAATATGTAAGTGCAGGTGCAGAACTATATCTAGATAATAAATTAATAGAAAATGCAATATCTGGTCTTGTGCATTGGCTAGATATAATAGTGCTCCAATAACACTTAAATACGATATTTCTGGACCAAGAACTTTTTTTTTTATCTTCTCTATTTGGTTGTAATGGACATTTATCCAAATTTAACATGCGTACAACTATCGGTCTACTTAGTAGATGTACTTTATCCATTATGAATCAGTTCAAAATTCTTTCAATATATCGGAAATGATGCACTAATATCCCACTAGAACTTCGTTCTATTTGCAAACCAAGACCAAGCTTTGTCTTGTTCCAAGTCTTCATTTCAAACTCATTCTTCAAATAGTTTGTAGTTTTCTCCAATTTATAGGAGACATGATCAGATTTTATATCATCCATATATACTGCTACTATTGAGAATTTATTTTTGAATTTCTTAATGAAGACACATGGATAAATTTGACTATTTTGTATCATTCTTTAGTCAAATATATGATAAGACGATTATACCACATTCTTGTGGATTATTTTAACCCATATAATGCTCGTCTAAGATTAACTAAACACATTCCTTTTGACTTAGTCTCTGGCATTGTAAATCCTTCTTGAATTTTTATATAGATGTCAATATCTAAGTCTTCATACAAATATGCAGTTACAATATCCATAAATCTTATATCAAGATTTTTAGAAACTGCGAGACTAATTAGATATCTAAAGGTAATGACATCCATAACTGGAGAGTATGTCTCAACATAGTCAATTCCAGGTCTTTGAGAGAAATCTTGTGCTACAAATCGGGATTTATATCTTTCAACTTTGTTCCTCTCACTTCGTTTTCTCATGAAACACTTATTTAAAACCAACATGGTTTATGTCCATTGATGTTTCCACTATAGGTCCAAACACACCACATTTTTCTAAAGATTTAATTCTGCTTGAATAGCATCTTTCCAGATTGGCCAATCTTTTATTTATTGACATTCATTTATACTACGTGGTTCATTTTCACAATCATCATTGTCCTTTGATATTTCAGTAGCTACTGCATAGCTAAATATGTCATCGATGATAAGTGCTTTTCTGTTCCATAATTTATCTTAACATGCATGGAATATCAAGATCTCTTCATTTTCAGGTACCTATGCCTCTCTAGAGGCATCCAGAGGCATTTCAGTGAATTTGGAAACATGCACATATTTATTATTTGATTTCGGAGCTCCAGCCACTATTGGACTTTTATCAGGACAAGATGTTTCATTCACTCTCCTCTTTCTAGGAGCACCTATCCTTGAAACCTATTGGCCTACCATACTTTTGAGTGTAGAGTGGATTCATTTGTCGTCTTGTTTGAATTTTGTCAAATTAGAATGATTATGGCTGGCACATATGATATAGTTACCTTTACGGCATCATTAAATGAATCAGGTAATTGATTTGTAATTTCTTGCAAATGTATCATTCTTCTTATCTCATAATCACATTGTGGAGTTCTTGGAACTTAATGAGATCGATAGAGTAGGCATATACCATGTCAATTCACGCCGTCAATTAGCAATAGTTTGTTTTATATGAACAATTTATTGCTTATACATCTCCCTAATGACGGGAAGACTCTATCATCAAATTGGCAGTCATTAAATCATGTAGTAAAGACATCACTAGTCATTGATTTAAAATACCTTATTATGAAAGAAAACTTAAAACTAATGTATATTTTTCAAACATCATTGGGGATCCATCTTAGTTCTTTTGGAAAATGGAATTGGGACATATACTGTATATCCAAACTTTCTCAAATATGAAATGTTTGGTTGTTTACCACTAACAAGTTGTACATATAAAGTAATATGGTAGGCAATGGGTCTAAATTTAACTAAAGATGCAACATGTAAAATATCATGTCTCAAGCTACAATTTTTAAACTAGATTGCACTAGTAGAGGTATAGCTATAAGTTGAAGATGTTTAATAAATGACTCAGCTAAGCCATTTTGTATCTGCACTGGGGAACATGATGCTCTATCTCAGTCACTAATGATGTACAATAATTATCAAAAGCTTGTGAGATGAATTATGCGGTATTATCAGGACTAATTAATATAGTCGTGTGACTAGGAAACTGAGATCTAAGTTTAATAATTTGGGCTAAAAGAAGAGAAAATACAAGATTTCTAGTAGACAATAGACAAACATATGACCACTTAATAGATGCATCTATGAGTACCATAAAATATTTTAAAAAAAACCACTAGCAGGGTGAATATGACCATAAATGTCTCTTTATGTTCTTTACAAGAAAGTAGGAGACCCATTCTTAACTTTTAGAAAAGATGATCTAGTTATAATATTCTCTTGTAAACAAGGAACATATAGTTGATTCTTCGATAAGTCAGTATCGTAATTTTCTAATAAATATCCACAAAGATTATCAATGATCCGATTGAACATAGTTTGTCCCAGATGACCCAAAGGGTCATGCCAAATGTTATATAATACATGATCATTGGTTTATATTTTGCCACATTCATATTAGATTCAATTATGCCAATAGTGGTGAAATACAAATCCACCAAAAAATAAGATAATTTTTCTAATGTGAGCCTTTTGCTCCCAACGTTAGATGTGCTACATAATGACTCTTTGTTGTTATCATTTCGAGTTTCAATATGGTATCCATTTTGTGTATATCCTTGAAACTTAACAATTCCTTTACGGAACTACTTGAATATAACACATTCTGCAAATAGATTTGAGTACCATTAGGTAACATAATGTGTGCCCTTCCAAAGCCCTCAATTATATGGCTGGTCCAGCTATTGTTGGTACTTTATGCATGTCAAATATTAACTTTGGCAAAAACTTTGATTCTTCAAATTCATGTGTGTTGTAGTACTATCTACCAAACACATATCTAAGTCATTTTTCATGGATATATGTGTTGTAGCATTATCTACCAAACACATATCTAAGTCATTTTTTTTTAGATTCTTTCAATCTCTTTTTTTTGAGTAGCTCGACATTGCTAAATCAATGTCTATCTTTGTCATATTTATGACAAGCATCATTACTACTCCATGAAGAAAAATAAAATATTATGAACTTATATATTCTAGCTAGGATAAATATAATAAAAAAAATTAAGCATTTCAAATGATAATATCATATTATAGAAATGTAACTCCAAATTTATAATATATATATATATTTTCAATAAAATAAAACTATCATGGTCTAGACATTCCATGATGGAAACCAAAAGCATGACTTCAAATATAAATATTTTATAAATACTTGAAATAAACATATATTGACCGAGTGCTCATTCAATAAAAATAAAAATAAAAATTGCATTAGCATCTTTTCAAACTGTTCATTTGTAACTCGATTCCCTTTATTAGAGGGTGTTGTCCACTTGTTCCATTTGTGAACCATTATTTTCACCTTTGTAAGGCTGATAATCATGACCATATCTCTCATAATTTTTTTTCATTCCCTCTTCCACGTCCTCCACCACAACCTCTGCTAATTCTAAAATTATTGACATTTGTTCCAAGAATTTCCATTGACCCAATTGGTCTAGAGTTGTAGTTTTTTATGAGAAGTTGCTATTTGCCTCTACTATAAGGAGATAGTCACCGGTTCAAAGTACTTTATGAAATCTCTTTCACGATATTATTACTGCAAAGCACATTACTTATATGAAAAATGGAGGAATTTTCTTAATCATTTGAGTCTATGTTACTTTTTCTCCGCACAATCTAAGGCGAGAAGCAATATTAAACATAGCACAATTATATTATTTAACATTTTTACTCTCATGGTATCTTATATTCAACCATACACTTTAAGCAGTCAGAAGGATTACCATCCTTTGGTGGTCAAGTCTATCATTTAGAGATTTCCACAAATTCAATGGATCAACCTCACATAGATACTCTGTCTTTAAATTATCATGTATATGATGTCGTAGAAAAATCAAATGAAAGCATTGATCTTGGCTTCAGAACTTTATTTTTCTTCTTAATAATATCATCAAGCTTGTTGGACTGCAATTGCAACTTTGTATCCATTGCCATGATAAATAATTATCTCTGCTCACATCAAGAGCTTTGAATTCAAGCTTTGCAAGATTCGACATCTACATGACAGAAATAATTATATTAGATGTAAATTAATAATAAAATTGATAAGCGCTTTCAAGATTACAAAACTTCACATATGCCACAATGTGATGAAACTTTATCAAAGAATATACTTATGTGTATCACATATACAACAATGTGGTAAACGCTATCAAATAATATTATCTCATGTATATCACATATACAACAACGTGGTAAAACGCTATCAAGGAATATTATGTCTTATGTGTATCACATATACAACAATGTGATAAAACACTATCAAAGAATATTATGTCTTATGTGTATCACATATACAATAATGTGATAAAATGCTACAAAAATATTATGTCTTATGTTTATCACATATACAACAATGTTATCATTATATAATAATATATTTTGGGTATTTTTTTTTTATATAATTTGATTCACATATACAACAATGTGAAGTAGTACCTTGTATTATTCAAATAAATTAAATAATAGAAATAACAAATTCACATACTTAATTTAATTTAATGAAATTAACTAATTCCAAATAAGTGAAAAAATTTCATGATATTTTAGATTAATTTCATACTTGGGTAAAATTCATAAAAAAAAATATAGAAATGAGATTTATACATATTCTTAAATAGATTAGCATAAACTTTCTATTTTGAAGAAAATTTTGAACATGATCAATACATATTTAGATCTAAAACTAAAAGAAAAAGTAGGTCTAGAAAACTTACGTTCTAATCGATCTATAAACACATAAATCAAACGTGTATTTAATTTTACTAAAACATGTATGTATCTAAGTATATACGATTAAACTTACCTCTTCAATACATTTTTTTCTTAAGAGAACTATTCCACCCTTTTTCTATTTCCTAGAACATCGTGCTGATAACGTATTGTAAAGCAAAGAAATGGAGATAAAAAATTGGAGGAAATTATTTCTTCATTCACTTGTCTCAATCATCTTGAGAAGAGCCCTTTATATAGGCTTACAATGGAGGTTTAACATCATCATGATAATTAAAGGAGAAATACTAAAAGATATAAGTTATGGATAACCAAATGTCATAGGTTAGGGATAACCAAAAGACACAGGTTATGTACACTAAATAATAATGTGAATTATCCATATTTACAACATAAAAGATTTATTTTAAATTTTTATAGTTAATTAATTAACCAAATGTTAAGTGGACGGGAGAATTAAGGAATGATTAATGTCCGCTAATAAATACGCATGTAGAAGGGCCTTTTCTAAGAATGCAACATGCGTATTCTTTGCAAAACAAAACAAAAATGCCATTTTGTAGAACGTTTGGATCTCTTAGTAATTTTAGCAAATTTTACGCTCTAAAGAGCAATTTTAGGAAACTTTGTTGCTCTTTATGCAATTTTCTGAAATTGAAATTATGTTTATCTAACTTTGTTAATTAATACTAGCAGTACATATGAAGTATTATATAACTTTGTTAATTATGAAGTGAACAGGAAGCTCAGATCAGAATATATTCAGTTGAGTAGCTTGATCCGGTGCTATTAATAAACTTGGATGCAAAGAAAAGCACTTTGACCACATTTTTTCTTGAGAGCATGGAATTTTGTAGAATTAGCAATCCTCTCCTCCTCGAGAGAGAAAAAGAGCACACTTTGGCCCACTAGTTCTTGTGTGAATTCTTTCCAGAATCTTTACACATTGACAATTAATGTCCGGTCTGATCATTTGATGAGTCACTTGCGCCGAAGGGAGAGAATGACATTTTAAAGCTGAACTTTGAGAACTGGCCACAGACTTTGAAGTGTATGTACATCTTGGAGGCCCTCTTCAGTCCACATGATAGCCTCTACTGGTAGATCTGCCGACAGTGGTTCCCACACAAATAGGAAGAACGAATAAGGCTCCGCCATGTAGGTCCGTGGTTATATCTGCAGACAGAAACCGCAAACCATTTATCATTTTCAGTATATCTTTCCTTGATCTATCCCGGCCAGGTCTTTGGTTCCAGTCATTGTTCAGGGACCAGCAGGGGCGGATCCAGAAATTATAGTTAGGATGGGCTGACAAAAATTTGGGTGGGCTGGAAGTAGATAATTTCTTATAAAAAAAAGCAAAAAAAAAAATTTTATATGAAAAAAAAATGTAAATATTTTTTTTTGGGGTGGGCTCCAGCCCACCCCACCAGACCCCTGGATCCGCCCCTGGGGACCAGAAGATGGATTCTTGATATGGTGGTCTGTGGTAAGATTTTGCAACAGCGATCATCGGTCAAATATATTGGATTTTACTATGTCCCAAAAGTATGGAATAAAAATTCGAATTTAAATGGATTGATGTGCGGACTGGTTCATATAAAAAAATTCAAACTATTTTTTGGTATTGGCTGTAGTACATCCAGCTCCTGCGTGATTTCGCCTCTGACTAGGGGTGAGCAACGGTTCGGTTCGGTTCAAACCGAACTGTATATATGAAAACCGAAATAACCGTAAACCGTATTTCTCAAAACCGAAAACCGAACCGTTTTTATGAAAATCGAACAATACCGAACCGAATTAATTCGGTTCGGTTTTCGGTCGGTTCGGTTTCATTGGCCAATGTGTCGGATCTTCAAAATTTTTAACAAAATGAGCATATTTAAATAATAATTTATTTTAAAAATATGGTTTTATTGTATTTATAAATTATTATATTACATAGTGTAAAAAATATTAGTATATATAAATTGAGGGTAGAGAGAGAGAGAGCTCAAAGAAATACCGATAGAGAATAGGAGAGGAGAGTGCGCTTAGTTAGGGTTTACGAAACATTAGTATATATAGATTGATGATAGTTGTTGGGAACGAAGCACGGAAACCGTTCCCCCAAACCAGAAAGTCCTACGAGAGAGCCGAACAAAAGCACACAAATCAAAAACGCCAAACACAATCGCAGACACAAAGATTTTTGACGTGGAAAACCCTTGCGGGAAAAAACTACGGGACGATCGGAGTCCAACCCTGAAGAACCTCCACTAATGGAATAAAGAGAATACACCCTCTACAAGCTCCTCCCGATCCAACACGGATCACCACAACTCACTTGAAAGAAGAAATTTTTTGATTGCGGACTCCGAAGAACAAGAGATGCCGAAAAATTATTCGAAGCAATCTCTCCTTCACAATAGTCCTTAATCCTCTCTCTCTCTCTCAAAGATTGTAAAGCACTCTTTGTTTTGAGATGATTTTACAACTAGCATGCATCACCCTTTTATAAGCCCTTGGTAACCCATACATGGAAGGCCAATATATATGGAAACTTCCAATATAAATCAATCATATATTTAATGGAAATCCAATCATAATTAGCTTACCATAATTGGAAACCCAATAATATGGAAAGCAACTATATGAAGGGTCCAATCATAAATATATAATCAATGTAAATATGAAAATCCAATCATATATTTCCTTACCATATATATACCAAAATAAAATCCATGCACTCCCCGAGCTTCTCCGACACACGGATGGCGCTCGTCGCTCTCCGGGATATTCTCCACATAGGTGGGAACCCCACCCACTCCAACAAATCTTCCCCTTCACAACTATGTGGAGGAGGTCGTCATCCCGACGATCTGCCTGCAGTACTCAAACTTCTCCCTCGGAAGAACCTTCGTGAGTATGTCCACTCCATTGTCTTCAGTATGAACCTTCTCAAGCGCCGCATCCTTCTTCTCAACCACATTCCGTATCCAATGATACCGAGTCTCGATGTGCTTGGACCGACTATGAAATGTCTGGTTCTTCACAAGGTGAGTAGCACTCTGACTGTCGCAAAGCAAAGTATACTGCTCTTGCTTCAGCCCTATTTCCTGCAGCAGCTTCTTCATCTATAGCAACTCCTTGCAAGCCTCCGTCGCCGTAATGTACTATGCCTCTGTCGTCGACAAGGCAACACACTTCTGCAACCGCGACTGCCACAATACCGCTCCTCCAGCAAACAACATCACATAGCCCGAAGTCGATCGCTTCGTGTCTACATCTCCAGCCATATCAGCGTCAGTATACCCAACCAGCTTCGGCTCGTCACCACCAAAAGAAAGTCTCCAATCGGCAGTGCCCTGAAGGTATCGTAGAATCCACTTGACCGCACTCCAATGTACCCTTCCAGGATTTGAAAGGTACCTGCTAACTGTGCCAACTGCATGAGCGATGTCTGGCCTCGTACACACCATAGCATACATAAGACTTCTCACAGCTGAAGCATATGGAACCCACTCCATATCTTTCTTTTCGTCCTCGGTAGATGGACACTGCTCCTCAGTGAACTTAAAGTGAGCCGCAAGGGGGTAACTCACTTTCTTCGACCCGTCCATACCGAAACGCTGAAGTACCCGGTGAATGTACTTCTTTTGGGACTTGTTGCAGCTTGGACACTCTCTCTCGGCTGATCTCCATCCCAAGAATAGTCTTCGCTGCGTCCAAATCATTCATAAAGAAGGCCGCGCCCAGTTGGCACTTCAACTCCGCTATCCTAGTGGCATTCTGACCCACTAACAACATATCATCTACATAGAGAAATAAATGATGAAATCATCCTCGACAAAGTACCTCACAAATACGCAATGGTCCGACGTCGTCCGTGCATAGCCATGCTCTCCCATAAATGACTCGAACTTCCTGTACCACTGCCTCAGAGCCTGCTTCAGACCATACAAGCTCTTCCTCAACCGGCAGACCAAATGTGACTTGCCCTTCTCACAGAATCCCTCTGGCTGCTCCATGTATAACTCCTCTTCAAGATCACCGTGGAGGAATGCCGTCTTCACGTCTATCTGTTTGACCTCCAAGTCAAAACTGGCTGCCAATGCTAGCACCACCCGAATAGACGACTGTTTGACGACTGGCGAAAAGATCTCATCATAATCCACGCCTTTCCGCTGACCGTAGCCTTTAACTACCAGCCTCGCTTTGTATCGAGGGCGAGTAGCATCATCCATCTGCTTTACTCTAAACACCCATCGATCCTTTAAAGCCTTCTTGTCCTTTGGCAACCACACCAGCTCATAAATGGAATTAGCATGTAAGAAACTCATCTCCTCCTGCATAGCCTCCATCCACTCCTGTCTGTGTTCGTCTTTCATAGCCTCTGCAAAACTTTTGGGCTCTCCCCCGTCAGTCAATAGCACATACTCACCTGGTGAGTATCTCGTAGATGGTCGACGCTCTCTGTCGCTCCTTCTCAGTGGAGCCACTGGTGCTGGCTGTATACCAACAGCCTCCTTCTCTTCAGGAATCGCCTCCCCGGCATGCTCATCCTCCTGAGGGACACCCTGACCACCAGCAACAGGTTGATGATCAAGGTTGGGAGCAACTCCATGTACTGGCTCCCCATAATTGGATCCTCTGCGATGTCCTCTAAAAATTGCTCGAAGCGAATTGACTCTAACTCAGGCAATTCCTCAGCCTCAGAAGGCGTCTCGGAATCCTGAGTGTTGGTCATGGTCTGATCCTCGACGAATACCACGTCCCTGCTTCTGTAGAGCTTTCTTTCCACCGACTCGTAGAGTCTATAGCCAAACTCATCTCGACTGTAGCCGACAAAGACGCATCGCCTCGTCTTCGGCTCAAGTTTGGTCCTCTCTTCCTTCGGTACATGCACGAAGGCCTTACAGCCAAACACTCGCAGGTGATTGTATGACGACTCTTTGCCGTACCATACTTTGTCAGGCACATCACCCTGCAAAGGAGCACTAGGAGATAAATTAATAACATAAGCAGCTGTGAGAAGAGCCTCACCATAATAACTGTCCGACAAGTTTGCTTCTGACAGCAAATACCGCACCCTCTCCATCAGTGTCCTGTTCATGCGCTCCGCTACACCATTGAGCTGAGGTGTCTTGGGTGGAGTCTTCTGGTGTCGTATCCCCTGCTCTCTGCAATAAGCATCAAAGGGACCAATGTATCCGCCGTTGTCGGACCGAACACACAATAACTTCTTGCCCGTCTCTCTTTCAACAGAGGCCTGAAACTCTTTGAAAGTAGGCAGCACCTGATCCTTGGTCTTTAAGACATAGACCCAAACCTTCCTGGAACAGTCATCAATAAAAGTTACAAAGTAAGAAGCACCACCAATAGATTTTACCTTCATAGGACCGCAGACATCCGAGTGAATCAACTCGAGCAACGCCGGCTTCTTTGAACTTGGTGACTTTGGAAAGACACCCTATTTTGCTTCCCAGCTAAGCAGTGCGTGCACTTCTCCAACTTTGTAGACTTGAGCCCTGAAATCACCTTCATGTTCACCAAGTAGCTCATCCCCTTCTCGCTGATATGGCCGAGCCGCCTGTGCCACAACTCGGTAGATGCATCACTGACAGCGTTCACCTCCTGTGCCCCCTGTGTGCTCCCCTCCATATTGTAGAGATCGGACTTCTTGCTTCCTCTGGCAATCACCATCGAACCTCTGGAAAGCTTCCACTGACTATTTCCGAAGAGACTGAAGAATCCTTCATCATCCAACCTTCCAACCGACACCAGGTTGAAACGGATATCAGGGACATGACGAACATCTTTGAGAACAAGAACTGCACCCGTCTTCGTCCTCAAATGCACATCTCCAACGGCAACCGCCTTTGACACATCTCCATTGCTCATCTTCAACACTCCACAGTCGCCTGTCGTGTAAGTGGCAAATAGTGCCCTGTTGTGAGATACATGCACTGAAGCCCCTGAGTCCACCAGACAAAAATTGTCATCGCAGGCGAGGTTTGTGATAACCTCATCACCTACGACGATCACATCGCCTCCATGTATCAAAGCCGCCGCTGTAGTGTTCTCATCTTGCTTTCCCTTGTCGCCCTTCTTCTCTCTCTTCCGAGCGAAACAGTTTCGCTTGATGTGGCCCTTCTTGCCACAATGGTAACACTCCGAGTCCTCATACCGACCCTTAGACTTCCCCCTGCTCTTGTCTCTGCCACCACCTGGACCCCTACTTTTGTCCCTTCCGCGGCTCTCCGAAATAGTGCCTCTGAGTGATGGGATGTGGATGAAGTCCCCTGAGAACGTCTCCGCATCTCTTCATTCAGTACCCCGCTCTTGGCAAACTCCAGACTGACCACGCCTTCCGGAGCAGAAGCGATCATAGATACTCGTACGGTCTCCCACGAGTCTGGCAATGTACATAGCAACTAAAGTCCTTGAACCTCGTCGTCGAACTTGACTCCCATCGAGGATAGCTGGTCCACCACGCCCTGGAACTCACTCAAGTGATCCGTAATGGATGCACCATCTTTGTACCGCAGATCCATCATCGTCCGGATCAGGAATAATTTGTTTACCTCGGTCTTTTTCGCGTACAAAGATTCCAGCTTCTCCCACAACGTCTTCGCATGCTCAATATTGGAAACGTGGTTGTACACGTTCTTGTCAACAAACTGCCGCATGTACCCGCACACCTGTATATGCTCGAAGTTCCAGTCCTCATCGGATTTGTCACTGGGCTTCTCGGATGCAAATACTGGAAGATGCAGCTTCTTGACGAACATCAAATTCTTCATCTTGCTCCGTCAATAATGGTATTTGGTACCGTTCAGGTTCACCATGCGCACCGGCTTCGCGTCCATCTCTGCTTCCTGGTTTGACTGTCAACTCCTGACACTTCTTTGAACCCAAAGCTCTGATACCACTCTGTTGGGAACGAAGCGCGAAAACCGTCCTCCCAAACCAGAAAGTCCTGCGAGAGAACCGAACAAAAGCACACAAACCAAAAACGCCAAACACAATCACAGATACAAAGATTTTTGACGTGGAAAATCATTGCGAAAAAAACCACGGGACGATCGGAGTCCAACCCTGAAGAACCTCCACTAATGGAATAAGGAGAATACACCCTCTACAAGCTCCTCCCGATCCAACACGGATCACCACAACTCACTTGAAAGAAGAAATTTTTTGATTGCAGACTCCGAAGAACAAGAGATGCCGAAAAATTATTCGAAGCAATCTCTCCTTCACAATAGTCCTTAATCCTCTCTCTCTCTCAAAGATTGTAAAGCACTCTTTGTTTTGAGATAATTTTACAACTAGCATGCATCACCCTTTTATAAGCCATTGGTAACCCATACATGGAAGGCCAATATATATGAAAACTTCCAATATAAATCAATCATATATTTAATGAAAATCCAATCATAATTAGCTTACCATAATTGAAAATCCAATAATATGGAAAGCTACTATATGAAGGGTCCAATCATAAATATATAATCAAAGTAAATATGGAAATCCAATCATATATTTTCTTACCATATATGTACCAAAATAAAATCCATGCACTCCCCGAGCTTCTCCGACACACGGATGGCGCTCGTCGCTCTCCGGGATTTTCTCCACTTAGGTGGGAACCCCACCCACTCCAACAATAGTTTGATAAATTATTATATCTAAATCGATTTTCGGTTCGGTTCGGTTCGGTTCGGTTCAGTTTTCGGATTTCAACCGTTATAGTTTGATAAATTATTATACCCACCGAAAACTGAACCGTTATTTTAAAATTTTAAATTTCCAAACCGAAAATCGAACCGAAAAACCGAACCGTTTGTGATATTTAGGTTCGGTTCGGTTCAGTTTTCGGATTTCAATCGTTATATGCTCACCCCTACCTCTGACTCCGCATGTTTAGTGAAGGTAGGGACGTGATTGTTAAGCAGGATGATGTTCTTGACAAGTTTTTTTTTTTTAAAATTTTAGAAGCATATAACTTTTTTTTTGTGTGGTGATCACTTTGTTGGTTCCTTTTGGTTTACTTGGTCACCATTGTGTTTTGCTTTTCCTTGCTTCTTTTTGGGCTAACTAGTCAGCAACTGCATTCTATATTCTACGCTGGATGCTCTAGCAGTAGCTAGGAATGGGTAAACGCTGAGTGTTCAAGATGGTGATGGCTGTGTGAGAGAACATGGTTTATTGGCTTAGTCAGTGCTACATAACCATGATGTCAACCAAATTTTTTTGTAGCCGTGTGAGTGTTGGCGGTTGCGTCGGTGCAGCCCCAGTGTGTGCTGATGCCAGGATCAAACCAATGACAAGTGGGTGTCATACCTATATATATATATATATATATATATATATATATATATATATATATATATATATATATATATATATATATATATATATATATATATATATATAACACCTCCTCTCTCATATATCCTCTCTCTCTCTCTCTTATATATATATATATATATATATATATATATATATATATATATATATTGGTCTCTACACTTTTGTTGATCTGTTCTACAGGACCATTTTGTGTGTTTAAGTCCATGTAACCGCTTGTAGTGCTCCTTGGAGCACCCCCTTTCTTATTCAATAAAATTTGCTTGGTTATATATATATATATATATATATATATATATATATATATATATATATATATATATATATATATATATATAATGTGCACGTGCAAATGCACGTGCGAAAAAATGTTAAAAAAATTAAATATATATTTATTATAATAAATTATCAAATCTAGGATTTGAACTCAAGCAAAAAAAAAAAAAAACCCTTTACCTTTAACAGCTTGAGTTAGACTATTTAGTTTTTTTTTGGAACATGATTCATTAGCAAATTAAACAGTTACATGTCCCATATCATTCAAGATATGAAAGGAGATACAAGAAGGAATGTTTACATATGTAACTGAGACATTTTGATAGCCCTGAAGTAGGGTGTTTGAAGCTAGTGATGAGCCACTTGATTTGTATTCCTACGAGTATACATGAACAGAGTTTCTTGAGCCAATCTTTTGAAGATCCTTGCATCCTCAACTAAGTGTCTTGCACGCCATGGAGGCGGTAAAGCCTCAGAATTTATGCAGTCAAGAAGGCATTTGTAGTCTCCTTCAATTAATGATAACTTGAGTTAGTGCCAAACTGCTGCAAATAGCCAGAGCAAGGCGGATCCCCATGGCTTCTGCTTGTAAAGGTGTTCCTCCATATTCAGATCTTGTGATTGCTCTCCTGAATTGTCCATTCGCATCACGAAGTGTCACGACCCGCTCCCGAATAATCGGACACGAGTCGGACACGTCCAGCCTTCGTCGTTAGACACGACGAAGTAAGCTGTACCAAGCTAGAGAGATCTAACCAGATAAACATAAATGTGTACAATCACAGCATCTAAAAAAACGTTCCCAGAAAGATCACCATAATCCACAAATCCATATATCATAAAGGTACCAGAGTCAATAGGAATAAAATATGCTATGAACTCTAAAAATAAGATCTAGGAGTAAAGCTAAGTAGTCTAAACCTGAAGCCTCAAGCTAAGTCATGGATTCATTTTGCTCAGCTAATATCCTGGGCTCTGGCCCATAAGGTAGAATGGTACCCTGCAAGTACACCTGCAATATATCCTAGTCAGGAGCGGAGCTAAGTATATCCAAGGAAATGAACATGAACATCATGGTATGAAAAAGAATACATGAAAATATAGAAATACAAGAAATGAGAACATGACATGAAACCTGAACATGAATACTAAATAGTAAATACAGGAAACATGAAATGAGTCCTGAACATGAAATACACAATGAACCTGAAGTGTGTAATATATCGAAATACATCCAGAGTGTGTGATCGGCTTGGGTAGATTCAGGGAATATGAAATGGTACGGCTTCGGTTCCGCGTGCACGATGCGGGACCGAAGCTATTCACATGAATAGTAACTCGAGTTTGATCACACATCTGTAGTATGTATCCTTCCAGACATAAGTAAACTCAAGGAAACATGATACAAGACAATCTCGTGATATATCGTGTCAACCAGAAGATACATGAATGAATATACAAGTCATGAAGAAATGGACAAGTCCGAGGAGTATACTTGCCTTGCTCAGGGTGATCAAGTGTGGGTAGAAGATCTGGATATCCTCCTGTTATTAGGCACAAATTGATTAATTAAAACTCTATTCTAGACTAGCCTATTTACACATGAGAGTAAATATGTTCCAACATAAACCTTCCCTTTATTACCTAGAGTCTAGTTTGTTTTAGAAGGAAAGTAAACCTGAGTCTATAATTAAATCATAATAATCTGATTCTCACTTAACTTCTTATTTGATAGGAAGATAATTTAAGTTAGCTAACAAGGTATCATGACTACTATTAAGAACTCATGAGATATCTTAGCACTGGCAATTTAACCCTTATACCACTGCCATATCACTGATTATTAAGATATAATTATTCATAATAGCAAGAAAATAGTTAAAATATAATTATCTAGCAATAGTACTAAATAGCTCTAATATTAGTAATTAAAATCGTTAGTTCAGAAAAATAGTTAGTAGTAAAGATAATACTAGTGGAATTTATAATTGTTCCCACCAGTTTAATATGTAGAAGAATCCAAGTTCCAATTATTCATTGAAATAACAATATTCTTAATATATAACAGCCCACCCTTAACCTAGTCCTACTCTTACTGGCCCAAATTGGCCCAACCATGCTCCACTACTAGCCTTATAGGCTCGACCATACGTGCACAAAGCTGAAATCCCATACAAACCAATCCTGCAATTCCTCACAGCCTATTTAACATTCATTTCTTGGAGTCAACAGCAACATAAGTCCCACCATATGCAGACTATGCCTATGCTTATATTTAGCAACTCAAAATCTTAGCCACTGATAGTTAACACAGCAAGAACCATAGACCAACCTAAGGTCCAGCTGACCTTGGTCGACCACCTACAGCTTTTTATATAGTAAACCAAGCCTAAAACATTGATTTGA